>OX276335.1:105198855-105478855 GCA_946251815.1 Dasysyrphus albostriatus | reverse complement strand
ACAAAAAAATATTTTCAATTTTTGAATTCAACGGATTAATATTTTAAATATCTGAGCGCGGTAGTCCATAAAATTTGCGCACTGAGCACTGTAGCAACATTTCTTTCATTGTGTTGGTGCGGTCCCCATTTAAAATGCACGGAACAACCAATACATGCTAGGAAATTTGGACAAAGTGCTCTCAACTCAGCTTGTAGGGTGAAAGAGAACCAACCCCCTGAGTCGCGACTCTAGATAATATAGGTACTCTATGGTGGTAAGCGACAACCAACGAGACTGGGATCGGCATATTCTTGATGGTCTATCGAAGTGCAGTACCTAGCTCAACAGGACATACACCATCAGAAATCCTGCTCGGGAATACAATACGACTGCCGAGTGAAATAAAATTTGGATGTTATCGTAATTAGCCCCAAGAAATAGACGACTACTTTTTGATCTTTAAGCTTCATTTGTGAGCCGCGAGGCTGTTGATGTGACCCAGACTGTACTTGCTCTGTTGTTGTTGTTGTTGTGCCGACATTGGTAGATCTTCGGGCTTCATTTGTGAGCCGAGAGGCTGTTCATGTGACCCACTCTGTACTTGCTGCAGAAAACTCTTGCGTCTCTGCTCCGGGAAGATGTAATATCTGAAAAGAGTTAGTTTCAATTAGAATATGTTGGCTACGATAAAAATGTTTGATTGGTTTTGTAAAATAAATTAACAAATATTATTTTTCAAAGTGAAAAAAACTACAAGAAACTTTACCGAACATTTGTTAAAAAACTTTTTTCTTCTCTTTTGAAAACAATCAATGATATTGGATTTGGGTTAGTTTTATTCTCCTAACTTATCTTCACTTGATTCCATAGGGTGCCAGATACATAACATAGCCAAGTCCAACGTGCGTATGCACATGTCTTTAGGGTGGTGGACTTCGACTATCGTTTGGATTACCACTGCCACTGTGGCAGGTATACCAGTCACACTGCTGCTTTTGTTGGTGCTGCTATTGCTGTTGTTGCTGCTGCTGCTGTTGATATTGTTGTTGCTTCTGTTGCTGAGCTTGTTGTTGGGCTTGCTGTTGAGCTTGTTGTTATGCTTGTTGCTGAGCTTGTTGTTGAGCTTGTTGCTGTGCCTGCTGCTCAGCCTGCATTTGCTGCGATTGCTGGTGATTAAACTATTGTTGTTGTTGTGCCGATAATGATAGATCTTGACCCAGACTGTATTTACTACAGAAAATTGTTGCGTCTCTCGTCGAGAAGATGTAATATCTGAAAAAAGTAAGTTTCAATTAGAATATGTTGGCTGCGATAATATATTTTTCATCTTCTATGTTCTAATTAAATTATTTTTATGTGAATAAAAAATCACTTGATAGAATTACCACAGTTATAAAACTTTTTTTTACCCTTTTTTGATCTGTCAAAATATTGAGCTACTTGTCTACATTTAATATGGTAAAAGTTGGGCACGTACGCACTGAGTTTCAAGGGTACACTTCTACTTTTTGAATGAATTTTCTTTAATTTTAATAAAAATATACAGAAATATTATTTTATTTGTATGCCAGAAGCAACAAAAAGCCATATTTTATATACTTTTTGTTCCTAAAGAGTTAAAAATCTAATTGTATTAAAAAAAAAAAACAAAAAAATATTTTCAATTTTTGAATTCAACGGATTAATATTTTAAATATCTGAGCGCGGTAGTCCATAAAATTTGCGCACTGAGCACTGTAGCAACATTTCTTTCATTGTGTTGGTGCGGTCCCCATTTAAAATGCACGGAACAACCAATACATGCTAGGAAATTTGGACAAAGTGCTCTCAACTCAGCTTGTAGGGTGAAAGAGAACCAACCCCCTGAGTCGCGACTCTAGATAATATAGGTACTCTATGGTGGTAAGCGACAACCAACGAGACTGGGATCGGCATATTCTTGATGGTCTATCGAAGTGCAGTACCTAGCTCAACAGGACATACACCATCAGAAATCCTGCTCGGGAATACAATACGACTGCCGAGTGAAATAAAATTTGGATGTTATCGTAATTAGCCCCAAGAAATAGACGACTACGTGGAAGACCTGAAAGAAAAACTTCTTGACATTCACGAAAGGACGAGGGTAAGTATAAAGCTATCAAGTGATAGGATGAAGACACGATACGACACAAAAGCAACAACGAACGGATTCCAAGCGGGGGAACTTGTGTGGTTTTATAATCCCCACCGTCGGAAGGGACTTTCACCGAAACTTCAACAAAATTGGGAAGAGTTTTGGTGAGCTTTCGAACTTCCAATACGTTTAGTATTCAAAATAAAAGCTTTGGAAAAGGAAATGTATGGGAGAATTCCCCTATGGAAAGCTCTAGAAGCAAATACTAGAACCTTCCAGCTTTTTCGGGAACCTTGTGAAAAGTATAAAAGCACATGTCTGTCCGGCAGAGGAGGCAGTTTATTTTTATTCGTGAATGAGTAAAGTTGGTTGTAATAAAAGTCAAGTGAATTAATTTCAGTGGTGAACAATAAGTTGAGTTGCAGTAAGAAAAGTACAGTGTTTTATTTTGTAAAGTAAATTAGTGGAGAATTGAAATAAAGTGAATTAAGCTATATTAACGAACTGGAGAAAATATAACAGTATCAATAAATGGGTACTGTTGTCTTTATACTACTTATGTGACAAAGTTTCATGAGCAAAAGCACAAATACTTGTCCAAAAAAGTAAATTTATCAACACATACACCAAGTCACTGCTCAAATATCCAGCGAGTAGTCTGACATTTCATTTCATTCGCCCACTCACTCCCTTTTACTAGCTTAATCGACTTTTGACGAAAAGTGACACATCTCAGTCACTCCTTGCGATTTCGAATTAGCTAATTCTCGGCACGACCCAAGTTTCGTAACTTTCGCAAAGATTCGTCGAGAAACGATGGAAATTGAAACAAATCGTATGAGCTTTGTTTCATTTTTCAATGTTTCTCTACTAACTTTATCGATGCGATAGTTTGATATCAAGAGAATTTCACTTCTAAAAACAAGCAGTAGATTTTTTCGCCAATGAAATGGTTTTAGAACACTTCCGTACGCTTTGGAAGCCTTCTGGGTGTCCAATGGAAAACGACATGAGCTAAAAAAATATTTTGGAAACTGTTCCGTTTCCATCAGCAATGTTGTCCACCCAAGTTGATTTATGTAAACCTTCTTTTTCGAATAAGGAACCCCTTCTACACACTGATCTCTATAATACACTGGATAGCGTATTGACATAAGAAAGTTGCTTCCATTTGAACAATTGTTATATTATGAAGCTGACAACTTTTTTGTATAACAATATGACTGTATAACAATTTATACAAAATAATCCACTATGAAGACGTCAAATTTCCGTTCGTTGCAATGGATGCAAAAAAACTGTAATACATTTAAGGAATACACTATCCAGTGTATATAGAGATCAGTGGGAACACACTATCCAGTGTATATAGAGATCAGTACTTTTACACCAAATTTTTCCAATTTCCAATTCCCATTTTTCGATCCGTATTTCAATCGAAAACGACGGAATTGAAGAGGGCGTAGTTCAGCTCAGCGTAGTTCAGTTGGTATTTGGACTTTATATCGAAGCTGAAAGATAATTTTTTGTGTTTATTTTAGTTGATTCATTTTATAATAGTATTATTTACATTATTTTAAGTCTGTGACAAATTTTTAAATAAGTGTTAGGTGCAAAACGATTATTTATTTTGGATGCTATTTTTTTTATTTTAAATGCCCTAAGCTTCCGGTAAACATAAAAAACAAAAATGCTTTCAACTATTATTGGGCGTAGCTATGTTTTATTTCTGTCTTTCACGATTGTGGGTGTATTATCACAATACGAGTGGCAGTCCAGAGATGCCTTCGATGAAATAAAAATCAAGTTTGATAAAGTTTCGGCCGAGAATTGTCCAATTCAACATGTAAGCGATATGTACCTTCCCGAAGACACCGTCTCCCACCATCCAGATATCAAGGATATCAATGTTAATCCGATTTTTCCGAATCGTACTGCTATGCTACATTTACACAACATGGCGATGAGTCGCAGTTTCTTCTGGAGCTATATTCTCCAGAGCCGATTTATTCGGCCAGCAATCAACGACACCTACGATCCTGGAATGATGTACTACTTCCTCTCAACTGTAGCTGATGTGTCTGCAAATCCGTATATCAATGCCTCAGCAATCTACTTCTCACCGAACAGTTCATACACATCTTCGTATCGTGGCTTCTTCAATAAGACATTTCTTCGATTTGCTCCGCGTGCTTTTCGTTTGGATGATTTTAATGATCCGATTCATCTGCAGAAGATTTCAACAATGAACACTTTCGATGTGCGCGATTTGGGTGCATCTCCACCGGATGCCATTTCTAAGGATTATACTTCAGAATTATATAAAGTCAACGAGTGGTACAAGACTTGGTTACCCGATGACGTTGACAAGCGACACGACACGAAGACTACATACAAAGTTCAGATTCGCTATGCGAACAACACAAACGAGACATACACATTCCATGGACCACCAGCAGCTGACGAAACTCCTGGTCCAGTGAAGTGGACGCGGCCATACTTCGATTGCGGACGTTCGAATAAGTGGTTGGTATCGGCAGTTGTTCCCATCGCAGATATATATCCTCGCCATACTCAGTTTCGACATATCGAGTATCCAAAGTGAGTAAAAGAAATACTTTTGATGTTAATTTCTTAACCCTTTTATATTTTCCTTATGTAAAGATATACCGCTATAGCCGTTTTGGAAATGGACTTTGAAAGGATCGATATAAATCAGTGTCCAAAGGGTGGTGGAAACGACAAACCAAACCACTTTGCCGATACAGCGCGTTGCAAGAAAGCAACCACAGAATGTGAACCTTTGCATGGTTGGGGTTTCAGGAGGGGTGGCTATCAATGTCGGTGTACACCGGGCAATCGACTGCCGAACAACGTGCGACGTCCTTACTTGGGCGAAGTTATTGAACGAGCTTCTGCCGAACAGTATTACAATGGCTATGATTGCATGGCAATTGGATGTGAGTATAATAAACACGACAATAGTATATAGTTTGAATAATCATTTCAATGATTATTGATTTCCTTAAAAAATCGTGATACCCTGTTGAGTTATATCGCCACATGATTGCAAAAACTAGGTGACTGAATCTACTAGTTTTATGTTATGAAAAGTTAACCAGGCAACTGACATAGTGTAGGATATTTTTGAAACAGTTTTAAAGAAAATTCTTATCTGTTATCTCGTTCTCAGGCAAGGTATACTTATTAAAGGTAATAGCCGTGTGTTGAGAAGTTGCCAGCCAGCCAGTTGAAATTTTACACGCAGTTCAACAACATTCACCAGCTGCTAATAGCCGTGTTTTGTTGGGAAGTTGCCAGCCAGCCAGTTGAAATTTTACACGCAGTGCAACAACAATCACCAACTGCCAATAACTTTACCTGTTTTCTGCAGTCAAATGTGACTAGCGAACAGTGCTTTGGGACAGTTTGGAACTATGAAATTCTTATACAAAAAAGCTTTATTAACCAATTTGTTCCGCACCGTTTTGTTGAAAAGCTTTTGCCCGACTGTATATAGTTTTCAACAAAACACGGCTAATAACTTACATTTTTCTATAGTCAAATATGACTAGCAAACAGTGCTTTGGAACTATGGAATTCTCATACAAAAAGAGCTTTATTAACCAATTTGCTCCGCACCGTTTTGTCGAAATGCTTTAGCTCGGCTTTGTATAGTTTTCAACAAAACACGGCTAATATCATTAGAATTTTGACTTTTATGCAGTCAATATTTGTTGTTGTGTTTACGTGTATTTTTTCTTCACGTTCACAGCCACTTTTTATTTTTGCCAACTACAACTTGAATTTGTTGTTGTGTTAACGTGTGTTTTCGTCCTCACTTTCACATCCATTTTTTATTTCTCAAGATTCCAATTTCAATTTTGACAACCTCCGGAATATAATACTGATGCTGGTTCTCTAAATAAAGAATTTCCGATGAAAGGATGAGACAGCAAATTAAAGATTAAAAAATGAGAAAAACGAGGCTTACTTTGAGACAGAATTTATTAGAAGAACTTCTTGAGAAAAAGAATTACAAGTAACAGATAAAAAATATCAAGTCTGTAAGTTAATACTTCCGAGGTGAGTTCAGGTTTTGCGGCATTCAGTTGAGTAAAGATGTGAAGGCATTCAGAGATTCGTAACAATACCTTCTATTTGTGTACTTTGGCATGACCGACCTTCTTTATACATTCGATCAAATGCTAGGTAATTCAATCAGAGTAATAAGATTTTGTTGGCACATAAGGGGCCTAGCGGTATACATTGATTAAATGTAAAATACAAATAAGATTTATAATGTACTAGCTGGCCCGCCCCGGCTTCGTTTGGGTAGAGAAAAAAATTTCTTAAAAAAAAGTAACGGCTTGGCTCAGTGCAAAAAAGTATCTGAAATGTAATAAATACGTAAAAACCTTTCAAAGTGTGTTTAAAATTTGAAACTTTATTTCACTCAATAATATAATTAAAAATTATTTTGCAGTTGGTTACCCATCACATAAAAATAACCTTTATAATACAAAAAGAAATCGAGATCTGATACTTTTTTGTTTTAACCCAATATCACTCTAAAGTTTTGAAGGTAAACCTCGGAAAACATCTAGCCCTTTCAAACATTAAAGAAAAAAAGGGAAAAAATACGTGATTTGACAGTTGAATAGAAAGGTTATAAAATAAACGCAGCGCGAATTATATTTGGATTTTGGAAGAAAAGTATATCTTTTTTTTTCGAAGTTAATCGATTTATTTTTTTCTATTTAAATGGTGCTTGCTGATACCAAAAATAATAGAATTTAATAATGTCGAAGTGCGAAAAATGTAAGGCGACTATTCGCGGCGATACTGGTGTTCGTTGTGATGGTGTTTGTAATAAAGTTTTTCACTGCAATTTGAAATGTTCTGGGTTGGACGATTACTCTAGTGGAATTTTGGCTGCAAATAATATGATTAAGTTCGTATGTAAGGATTGCATGCTATATATTCAAAATGTTGATTTGGTGATCAAGGAGATGCAAATCCAGGTTGAACAAAATTCGCAGTGCTTGAAGGAGTATAAGGAGGAATTAGAAAGGTCACTGAGACAAAATGAAGAGGAAATAAAGGCATTGTTGGTTGCAATTGAAAGTAGGTACATGGAAAGAGTTGGAGAAATGTTAGAAGGCCAGGAATTTATAAAAAAAGGGATAATGGACTTGAAAACGATTGGTGTAGTAGCTGAAGGTTTCAAACAGGAAAGTGAGCGGTTATGTGTTGAAATTAAGAAAAGTAATGCAAGTGTGAGTGATAAAATTCAGAAAATGAATAGTGGTAAACAAAACCTTGTGGCGGGAAAGCAAATGTCATATGCAGAAAGTGTCAAATGGGCAAATGACAGAAGCCATGAAAAAGTGCTGCCAACAATGCGTAAAGAGTTGCCACTTGTTATTAAACCTAAGGAGAAACAAAATAGTAGTAAAACCAGGGAGGATTTAAATACTAAAGTTGACCCTCAGGATTTTAAAATTTCTAACATCGAAAACTCTCATAGTGGAATAATTGTTATAGAAAGTGAAGATGTGGAAGAACGTAATAAAATTAAAAGTGCTATTGAAGTGAACATGGGAGATGCCTATGATAAAAAAACCAACCAAATAAAACCAAGAATTTTTATATCAAATATGAAGTTTAAAGTTGCAAAGGAAGAAATCATTGAAAAATTAAAGAAGCAAAATAGTTTAATTGGAAATAGTGAACTAAAGTTAATCACATACTTCGAAAAGAAAATAAATTATGTTGTTAAATACAGTGCGGTTGTTGAAATTGATACTGAATCATTTCCTAAAGTCATTGAAGCAGGGAAATTAAACATTGGATGGGAGCGTTGTAAAGTATTTGATGGTATTGATATTTTAAGATGTTACAAATGTAAGGGACTCAATCATATATCATCAGAATGTAAAAAGGAGGAAGAGACATGCTTAAAATGTCTAGAGAATCATAAAACAAGTGAATGTAAAAATGAAGCGATTATAAAGTGTATAAATTGTAGGCGAGCGAACAATAACTTTAATATTGGCCTCGATGAAAATCATGCATCACTAAGCAGAATGTGTCCAGTTTACTTGAATAAACTTGAAGTGAAAAAGAAAAAAATTGGTTATTAGCAATTAAACAACATAAGTGGAGTTTATCTTAATGTACAAGGCCTTACTGGTAATTTTGATGTTCTAGAGGAATTTGTGCAAAAGAATAAGTTTGATTTTGTTATATTGAGTGAAACACATATAACTGAGGATATAAGTGAAAATGAATATAAATTAAATAATTACAAAAACTTTACTTGTTTATCAAATTCAAGGCATACCGGTGGAGTTACTATATTTGTGAATAATAAGCTGAAGTCAGTAAAAATAAAATCTAAGGCGATTGACTATAAAATTTGGATCTTAATGATAAAAATAAAGTGTGAAAATGAAGTTTGGAATGTAATAGGTGTATACAGATCAGAGGTAATGGGTGTTTCAGAATTTAATTCAACATTAAGTGATTTTATTGAAAATAATTTTAGTTTTAATGAAAATATTTGTGTGGCTGGTGATTTCAACATTGATTATAAGACTGATAGTTCTGAAAAAAGAAGATTTGATGCAGAGATATTAAAAACATTTGGCTTTAACCAGTTGGTATACGAAAGTACTAGAAACACTAGTTCATCTTCTACTCTTATTGACTACGTTTTAAGTGATCAAGTTTCGGGTATCAAGGTTACAATCAACAAAAGCTGGATAATATCTGACCATGAAACAATTAAAATCGATCTTCATATAAAATCTAAAGAAACCGAAAATCAAAAGACAATAAGGTTTGTCAAATACAATAAAATTAAATTTTTAATGGAGTTGTCAGCTAGAAACTTTGATAATATTTTGATTAATAGTGACAATATATCTCAACAATTCAAAATCTGTATTGATCAAAGCTTAGAAAGCTTAATATGTTCTTTAAATATGAGAAGTTATTATGTAGAGTGGTTTAATGAAGAATTGAATGTTCTTAAACAGAGAAAAATAACTTTATATAATGTGTACAGTGTTTTAAGAACTAATGAAAGTTGGGAAAGCTACAGAAGAGCTCGTAATAAATTCAAAAATAGTTGTGCAAAAACTAAAAATAATTATATTGAAAATAAAATTGAAGAAAAAGCTGGAAATCAAAAAGATATGTGGAGAACTATAAAAAAATATGTTTTAAATAAAGATTATCAAGAACTTTGTGAAATTGAAGTCAATAATATTAAAATCAATAATAAAATAGATATCGCAAACAAGCTTAATGAATACTTTGTAGATAGTGTGATAGAAATAAATGACAGTATACCTAATTACCATTATAGTGATAAAATACAAGAATCTTCACGTATATTTCACTTTAGAGAAATTAATGAATTAGAATTGGAGCATATAATTAAAAATGTAAATAATAAAAATGATTTTAATGGTCTTAATACTAAAATTATATTGGACTGTAAGAACGAGATTTTCCCAGCTTTATTAAAGATAGTGAACACATCACTTATAGAAGGCGAGTTTCCAAGCTCATGGAAAGAATCAATTATAGTACCTGTCGAGAAGGAGAAAAATGCGAAAAAATTGGATCAATTTCGTCCAATAAATATGATGCCCATATATGAAAAAGTTTTAGAGAAAGTAGTTTGCATTCAATTGGAAAGTTACCTCACTGAAAATGGTATTCTCTGCGAGGAGCAATCTGGGTTTCGTAAAGGTCACTCGACGGAAACAGCCTTGGCGTGGGTTCTGAATGAATGGAAAAGAGATCTGGATGCGGGAAATATGGTGCTGGCATTATTCCTTGATTTAAAGAGAGCATTTGAGACGGTTGATAGAAAGATTCTTTTGAAGAAACTTAACAAATATGGAATTCGTCAGATTAAACTGAAATGGTTTGAGTCTTTTCTGTCTTCAAGGACGCAAAAAGTGAAGCTGGGTGCAGAGTATTCCTCATCGAAAAATGTTGAATTGGGCGTTCCTCAAGGAACCATACTTGGAGTCATACTCTTCCTGTTATATGTGAACGATATTAAGGACTGTTTAAAGTTCTCGAAAATATCATTATTTGCAGATGATACACTTATATACATAGTTGGGAAAGACTTGAAAGAATGCGAGGATAATCTAAATGCTGACACAAGTTCACTATTTGAATGGCTGTGTAAAAACAAATTAAAATTAAATGTGTTAAAAACTAAAAGTATGAGCTTCGGAAATAGAAGTACCAATATTAATATTAAAATAGACAATTGTGATATTGAATGTGTTAAAAAAATAAAATATCTAGGTGTCTTAATTGATTTTAAGCTAAGCTTTAATGATCAAGCAGATTATATAAGTGCAAAGATCTCTAAGAAAATCAATTTTTTATATAGAATTAAAAAAAAAATATCTAAAAGATGTGCAATTAGTATATACAACACTATTATATTACCACATATTGATTATTGTTCATCAATCTTGAGTTTATGTAACATGGGAAAAATTGATAACCTACAAATTTTGCAAAATAGAGCTATGAGGTGTGTTTTGGAATGCGGTAGGCGAACCCATATCATTGATATGTTAAATGAGTTGAAATGGATGAACATTAAACAAAGACTGAAATTTAATTTACTAATTTTTATATTTAAACTTAAAAATGGATTACATCCTATGTACCTCCAAAGAAACTTGCAATATGTTGGTAACTATTACAACTTAAGAAATGTAGGTGATTTGAGATTGCCCTTATATAGAAGAACAAGTTCTCAAAATAATATTTTGTATAAAGGAACACAAATGTTTAATAATCTAGATATATATATTAAAACTGAAACTAATATAAATTTATTTAAAAACAAATTGCGTAGCGTATTATAAACATGTATAACATTTAAGTAACTAATTGTTCAAAAGAGTTTTTTTTTAAACTAATAAAGAATAAAATACTAAAATACTAAAAAAAATACATACTTTATTTTGCAATTGCAATTTTTTTAACAAAATTGTATGCCTTAAACGATCTTCTTAATTATCTTTCAAACACCAAAAGAATTTTTGAAATTGGATATATAGTTTCTGAGTTTAGTTATCACAAACAAACAAAGCGAGATTGGAGCTTTATTTATATAGAAGCTATAATTATAGATTGGGCTTTATGGAATTAATAAAATCTACTAAAATGTTTTAGAAACTAGACCAAGAGCCGACTGAAAATCTGTGCATGAGGGCTTACAGGTGCATGTATCGTTATATGAAATAACAAAGTCTGACTAGTTTCTTTTTCAGCCTTTGGGAAGGGTGGGAGGTCAAACCCGCTTGATAATCCATCTACGTGTTAGGGTCATAAACACTTCAATTCAATAGGAAATGGCTGTTGTTAGATCGTACCCTGGTGATTTTTTGTTCTCGGTCATTTCTCCGAACTTTAAAGACTTAACTTAATGATACGATCAAAAAAATCCATGATTTTAGCTCTTTAAGGAAACCTTATCGGACTTCTTTTGGAGACTTTACTTAAAAGGTGATTTTGTTTTTGTTTCAAATCTCCAAAATAGCCATGATAAGGTTCGTATAAAATGGCTGTCTGGTGTTTATTGCTAGGAAAAATGACAGAGCATCATAAAAAATATTTTTTTAAATACCCCTGATAATTAAATAGAGAAACTGGCTCTTTTTTACCCCTCGATCCTCCCAAAGGCTGAAAAGAAAACATGCCAGACTTTTATATTTGATAATGTCACAGATAACAAACTTATTCCAACTAAATTAAATCAGTTTAAATTGAATTGACAAATCATAATTACAGGAAGAAAACTTGTTGTGTTTGTTAATTGCTTGATAAAAAAGAATGACGTTCCGCTTAATCGAAACCTTCGTAGGCATCATCAGAAGATCCTACCAAAATATTTGTTAGAAATTTGACAAACAAAAAATGCACTAAAAATGCATTGATGGCAAACCGCTTTAGAGAAGATTAACCAAACTTCACCGAAACCCTATCAAAAGATTTGTTAGTAATTTGACAAAATGCACTAAAATGCATTTTGCGGTTTTCCCTTTACCGAATTTTGACAAAATTTCACAAAAAGACCATCCTAAAAAAGGAACATAACTTTATAAAAAAAAATCCAAAAATTCGGCCCAGCCATTCTCGAGTTTATGGAGCCCGATCATAAGGCAACTTATTTTTATATATTAGGCATCATCAGAAGATCCTGCCAAAAGATTTGTTAGTAATTTGACAAAATGCACTTAAAATGCATTTTGCGGTTTTCCCTTTACCGAATTTTGACCAAACTTCACAAAAAGACCATCCTCAAAAAGGAAGATAACTTTATAAAAAAAATCAAAAAATTCGGCCCAGCCATTCTCGAGTTTATCTAGCCCGAACATAAGGCAACTTATTTTTTATTGCCCGTCCCGGCTTCGCTCGGGTACAGACAAAAGTGTCTTATTAAAAATAACAACATTATATAAATAAATTGGATAGTATAAATTATTAGCCTTATTTTGAGTCTCGGTCGGAAAATATTTCATACGAAAAAAATTGTGTTCCCCTGTTATTTCAAAAACTGTTATGAATTTCGCCTGAAGTTCTTTTGCCTTAAAGCTGGCCATACACGACCGAGTCATCTCATGCGTTTGGCTCGGTTGGATTTCAGATTGGCTGAAAATCCAAATCGACACACCACCGATTTCGGATCGTCATGGGTCATTTGGCCCTTTGGCTCTGTCAGCCATTTTCCCTAAAAAAAAACATAAAGCATGTGGTTCTCAAAGTCCATTCCCTAAATTTTGCCTTTTAAACACAAAAAGAATGTTTCAAATAGGTCCTGTCCTTTGAGCATAACCTTTCCAACATTAAAAGGAAATCTGGTCCTAAATCCTAAGAATAACTTTTCAAACAAAGATATATGTGTTTGAATTGGAATAACTTAATTTTTAAAAATATTAAGCCAGTGATTTCGAATCCTATACTATATGTATATAAAATTCCATGTACAAAAAGTGCGTTTTAAATTTGAAACCGTATTTCACCAAATAAAATATACAAAAAATATTTTGCATTTAATATATAAATTCTTTAATTATAACTTTTCAAAAAAAACTTTTTTCAAAATTGGATTCCCTTTTTGTTTTTATCCATTTCACCCTATAAGGAAAGCTTGATTTGAAAAATGTGTAGCAATAAGCACATCCTAGAAAAATAACTTTTATAACACAAAAAAAAAAATCGAAATCGAATACTGTTTTGTTTTCTATAGATATGAGTTTAAATCTCGGAAAAAATTTAGCCTTGAACCCATCCTCTAAGTAAACCGTTTCAAACATAAAAAGAAAAATTAAAAATCCGACACCATATTCTTGTGTTGACAACTACAAACACAATTTTTTTTTACAAAATTTTATACTTAGGACTTATTCTTTTAAAATAATCTTTCAAACAGCAAAAGAATTTTCAAAATTGGATATTTAGTTTCTGAGATCAGCCATCAGAAAGAAACAAATAAAGCAAGATAAGAGCTTAATTAATATAGACGGATGGATAATAATCAGTCGATCTCGAACTGTGAAAGAGTGAAGACACGTAAGCGACTTTCACAGCATTCAAATTAGTTTTCGGTTGTGCACTAGTACAAAGTTACCCAAGCAATTTTTATAATTGAGTTTAGCTCTGGTAGTAGTGGTGGCGAACCGTGGTGCAGAAGGTACCAGGTTCAAGTCCCAGCCGGGCATAAAAATTATCGAAGCTGTTTTTCACAATAGGGAAGTGGAAAATTTTATTGAGTGGGAGAACCACCAAATGGAAGACAAGAACATTGCGGGGACATCGAAAGATGTCCCAGCAACAACAACGGCCAGCAGCAAGGACAACAGCAGCATAAAGGCCAGCAGCAGCAGCCACAGCAGCCCAAAAATAAAAAAGAAAAAGTGCCACCCATCAACACTTATAAGATGGAGCTTCAGGACACTATAAATCTGTGTAAGTCGGCCATAGGCCAAAACTTTATAATTAAAAGATTAAACAGAGATAGACATGCTATCCAATGCTTCACATTGGAACAGCATAAAACGATTAAAGATCTGCTGAAACAAACCACAACTGAGTTCTTTAGCTATACTCCTAAGGGGGAGAAATTTCAAACGGTCCTTCTGAAGGGCATAGATTCCTGCACGGAACCAGAGGTGCTCTTAAATGAGCTCCGTCAAAAAGCGAGTGATGATCTCGATTTTAAGGGGGTCAAGCCATTCGCTACAGTCAGAGCCAGACGGGAGAAGCGGGCTTTACCGTTTTTCGTTGCGTTGCAATCTTCATACGAAAAGACATTAATCATAAAGTTATCTATAATAGTGATGTGCGCAGATTTCGGCTGTTAGAGGCGTGCATCGTATGCATTCCTCTCCAACAGGGGAAGCGAATGTATGTGATCGCAGCTTATGCACCGGAATCTCCTCGGCCAACTGAGTTTATGACAGAGCTTGAAAATCTTTTCGAATGTCTACGCTTGAGCTTAGAAGAAAATTACTTTCTCATGGTCGGTGATTTGAATGCCAAACACCTAGATTGGGGAAATCAAATACAGAATCCAAGAGGTATTCATCTGTTTAATTGGATGAGTCAGTATAACGCTGAATATCGTGTCGACCTACTGGCTACGGATCGGCCATCGTTTCCAAGAAGCGGTGCCTATCTGGATTTATTGCTAATAGACGCAAGACTGACAATTACTGACACTGTGGGTCAAAGACCAAGGAACTGTTTACGAACGATCGAGTACGATAGTGACCACTGCGGACTCGCCGCCGTAGTACAGCTTCCGAACGAGCTCATGGAGATGGATGAGTATGTACCTGTGCATACTTTCAATTACAGTAAGGTGCGCTGGCCACGCTTTACCAACACCTTAACGAACGAAATAAGATCGAACAATATATCCCCACCAAATGACAGAAATTTGACAAATAACGACACCAACACCTAGAACAAATGGATGAGACAATCAAACGAACAATGAACAGAACAATACCGAAATACAAACAACGGGACGCAACTGACATGTATCGGAACGCGACCATTGACGCACTACACAGACAAAAAAGTGGACTGCTGACAAGACTAAAACTCTTGTACCGACGGTTTACTGACCCTCACCATCTGGAGATTAGGACACTGAAGTCGTCGATCAAGAACATCAACCAACTAATTAAAGAGAACTATCGGTTGTCAATTAATTTGTATTGGGATAACAAAATTCGGGCCGTTAATTCTAGCGACCCGAGCATGTTTCCCCAAAATTAACAAGATATTTAGAAGGAATGATCAGAACGACCTTCCTTGTCTTAAGCTTCAGAGAATGACAGACAACAGAGACATAATTCTGACAGCAGGAATTAATCCAGAGGACGCCGTCTTGGACGATGACCTCTTTATTGTCGAAGATCCGCAGGAGAAAGTGGAGGCTGTGGGGGCTGCTTTCCAGCAAGTGTACAAGGTGAATGCGTGCAGTCGCCCCAATCATGACCTGGAAAACAGAGCCTTGCTCCATCACTTCTACCTTCGGAATGACATCACGCAATGGCGATCAGAGAACCTTGGTTTCACCGGGTTCAATGAAGATCATTTGGCAAACGCCATAATCGCCGAACGAAATGGGCCCAGTTCCCTGTTAATCATGAAGGTGGAGCTCCAGCTCATTTTCTATTCATTAAAGAAGAAGAAGTCAGCAGGAGTTGATGGCATATCCAACGTTGTACTTCGACATTTACCTCAAGAAGCAGTAGACATTTATACCACTCTGTTTAACAACGCTCTGAATAATGCATATTATCCAGTGCGGTGGAAGACAGCTGTGGTGCATCCTCTCCCGCGAAAAAAGGAAAGGACAACTCCAATCCGGCGAATCTCCGGTCGATAAGTCTTCTTCCGAGTATCAGCAAGGTATTTGAAAAAGTTATCAATAGAGCTCTGTCTAAGTGGGCAGAGGACAATAATATCATACCGGACAATCAGTTCGGTTTTAAGGCGGGACATGACACCATTCATGCCGCGTCGAAACTCGTTTCTGATGTCCAGTGGAACAAATCTAAGAAGCAGTGTACGGGTGCCTGTCTGGTTGATTTGGAGAAGGCCTTCGACACCGTATGGTTAGAGGGTCTTTATCTAAAGCTGACCAGACTTGGCATTAGTAAACCACTATTGTATATGCTTTATGATATGCTCAATGGCAGAAAGTTTGTTGTCAAGAGTGGCAATGTAACTTCTGCCACAACTTTGAACATTAAAAATGGTCTTCAACAGGGAGCGGTCAACTCGCCGATTCTATTCAGCATTTACACCAGCAATCTGATAAGTAGTCTAACTCAGGCAATTGCGTATGCCGACGACCAAATTGCGTACAGAACAGCTGCAAAAGTCGAGGACATCAGGATTCTTTTGCAGCGTGACTTCAAGAAGATTCAGCGATATTGCGATGACTGGAAGTTGAAAATCAACTTTCAGAAATTAGAAACTATCTTGTTTAGGACTCCGTTGCGTGGAGCCACAAGGGATACGAGAATGAACTGGTGCAAGCTGGTGATCGTAGGGCCAAATGGACATCCACTGGCGAGTAAAAGTGTAGTAAAGTAATAAAGTACCTTGGCATCTGGATGGATCAGTATTTGTATTTCGACAGACATATAAATGCTGCTCTGGCCAGGGCTAGGGGAGCCTTTGCCCTGACGAAACGGTTGTTTTATAGCAGCCGGCTTGTTAGCAGGGTGAAGGTGATTTGCTACATGGCCCTTATCCGGCCGATGATTGCCTATGGATGCCCGGTTTGGTTCAACGTTGCCCCATCTCAAATGGAAAAGATTCGGGTGTTTGAGAGGCAGTGTCTTCGACGCTGCCTTGGATTGCACAGAACACCAGAGTCGGAGTACAAACACTACTATTCCAACCTGGCTCTATACAACGGGGCCAACATAAACAGGATAGATAATTTCTTGCTGAAGCTTATCCTCGTCTAACAGCTTAATTTTCGGGGCTTATTACCCCAACAACGAATACTACGAGAGAGTGCGTCTAAGCAGCTTTATTCCGCCCGATGCATTCCTCTATCTAGACAGTCGAGGGTTGATCCAGGATAAAGCGGCGGTTCCGCTAATCTACCACGTCGGCCGTAGAACTGTGGATCGGCGGCTCCTTTACGGTCGGGACGTCCTCGCACAAGACGGAGCTGAGCACCTTCGGTTCAGTAGGACTGTGTCCGAACGGGACCGAAGGGATAGGGTAAGGCAGGAGAACCAGTTCTGGTTCTTCATATGAAGAATGAAGTTCCTTCAGATATTTAAAAGTTGTCCTTGGTTTTTTTCTGTCATGGCCGACTTACATAGGTTTAGGTAGTTAGTTTTAAGTAGGGACAGTCAGGGTGGCACCAAAAAAAAAAAATTATAAACATACAAAAAAACAAAAAAAATATAAAATCCACAAAAAAATTATAAAACCGGAAAATGCTTGCTGTGGCTGGTCTAGTTTGTAAGTAGTCTGTAAGTAGCTTATAAGTAGGTTGTAATTAGTTTATAATTAGTTGTAAATAGTTTTAAGTAGCTTTAATTAGTTTAATTAGTTTTAGTTAGTTTTAATTAGTTTTAATTAGCTTTAATTTAGTTTTATGTAGCTTGTAAGTTTTATATAAAACCAAAAAAAAAAAAAGACATAGATACCGAGTTTTTTGTAAATTCTTCTCGGTAAAAAATAAAACCGACCTGGATTTAGTATTAAGATAGTTCTTAGGCCGAAAGGCATTAGCATTAAGTTATTATAGTTTAACTTAGAGCGCCCGACTGGGGCCAGTAAGTTAGTTCTAAGATATCGATAAGAAGGCTAGTTTTTATGAATTTTTGTCTAGCTTTAAGATAGTTTTAAGAAAATTGAAAATAAAAATGAATTATATATATATAAAAAAAAAACGGATGATTATGCCGTTAAATGTAGAAAGGACTTTAAAAAAAATTAAGCGTTTTTTTCACTACAGAAATTTTAAAAGAACTTCTTTAATTTCATTCGAAACAAAAGACGTAATCGACTTCGGGTTAGTTTTGTTCTACGAATATTGATTTAAAAAAAAATACTAAAAATATAAAAATACACAAATCAACATTTCTGGAAATATGTTGAAAAAAAGTTTTTCGGCTTCCGAGTTATTTTATTCTATACAGAATAGAACCGCAGAAGTTTTTTCCAAGAACTGAAATGGACAAATTCCAGGAGATATTGCTAGTGGTTTATTATTGATGTCATTGACATTTTCCAATTCACTTCGACGAAAGATGAACTTATCACTATTTTTTCGGATGTAATGGCTAATTCAGCAAACTCCGTCAGCTATATGTTCCCGAGTTTATAAACAATCCTCACTCTACATTCGCACTCCAAAGCAGAAAATAAAAAAAGAATTATCATTCAGGCTCAAATTTAATACAATCCATTCCATTATATTTATCGGCTTCTTCACTGTTTCTCGATAAACCAATAATAATTATTAATAATAAAAATATATAGCTAATGATGTTTTTATTTAACCAATATCCTGGATTCTATCTTTACATTTTTCATTGCACTTCTTCAACTCTTCTTTTTCTTAATAATTGCTGGGCCAATCTGATGAACTGAATACTGAATTTAATAATAAAAACTAATGAATCGACCCGAGTTAATGTCACAAATAACAAACTTATTGCAACTAAATTAAATCATTTTAAATTAAATTGACAAATTAAAAAATTATAAATACAGGAAGAAAACTTGTAAATTGCTTGATAAAAAAGAATGACATTACCGCTTTATCGAAACCTACGTAGGCATCATCAGAAGATTCTACCATAATATTTGTTAGAAATTTGACAAACAAAAAATGCACTAAAAATGTATTGATGGCAAACCGCTTTAGAGAATTTTAACCAAACTTCACCGAAACCCTATCAAAAGATTTGTTAGTAATTTGACAAAATGCACTAAAAATGCATTTTGCGGTTTTCCCTTTACCGAATTTTGACAAAACTTCAAAAAAAAGACCATCCTCAAAAAGGAAGATAACTTTATAAAAGAAAATCAAAAAATTCGGCCCAGCCATTCTCGAGTTTATCCAGCCCGATCATAAGGCAACTTATTTTTATATACCGGCTTCGCTCGGGTATAGACAAAAGTTTCTTATAAAAAATAACAAAATTATATAAATAAATTGGATAGTATAAATTATCAGCCTTATTTTGAGTCTCGCCCGGAAAGTATTTCAGACGAAAAAAAATTGTGTTCCCCTGTTATTTCAAAAACTGTTATGAATTTCGCTCGAAGTTCTTTTGCCTAAATGCTGGCCATACACGACCGAGCCATCCGATCCGTTTGGCTCGGTTGGATTTAAGATTGGCTGAAAATCCAAATCGACACACCACCGATTTCGGATTGGCATGGGGCTATTTGGCTCGGTTATATTTCAGATTGGCTGAAAATCCAAATCGACACACCACCGATTTCGGATCGTCATGGAGCCATTTGACCCTTTGGCTCTGTTGTGTATGGCCAGCTTAACATAAACAATAAACTTCCGCGAGAGTACCTAATGGTGAGTTATTTTTCTTTTGTTTGTCGCCAAGAAATAAGTGAAAATTTTGGCTCTTAATTACACATTTCGCAACAAATGAGTAAGTACTCAGAATAAGTAATCAGACATCAAACATTTTTTCGGGTGCAACTTATAATAGGCATAAAGTGAAATATCCATTTTTTCGGGTAGAATATTGTTCGGGTGGGTGAAACTTACAGTAAGGCTGTATGTCTTGGGCGTACAATAGGTTTGTTTTCTTGTACGCATTTTCACTTTTAAAATAAAAGTTAAAAAAAGAAACTCCATTACCGGCCTCCTCCATGAACAGTAGTTCGCTTTCTGTTCTCATATCTACATAGTTCATGAGCGGCCATGTTTACGGAATTCTTTGCGTATTTATTCATGGAAATAATTTCTTAAGCCGCTTCCTTGGGCCAAAGCAACCAGTGCGCATTAAATAAAAAGATAATATCTATAACTTCATATGCGCTTGACTAACTGCAACAAAGAATATTAAATGAAATAAATACGTTTTGCCATTCGAACTTGATAGATTATAACGCACACAAAGAAATTTAAAAATTGGATACCATTGCTTTATTAATCAGCCATTCCCCTCTAAAAAAACATAAAGCTAGTGGTTCTCAAAGTCCATTCCCTAAATTTAACCTTTTAAACACAAAAAGAATGTTTCAAATAGGTCCTATCCTTTGAGCATAACCTTTCCAACTTTAAAAGGAAATCTGGTCCTAAATCCTAAGAATAACTTTTCAAACAAAGAGATATTTGTTTGAATTGGAGTAACTTAATTTTTAAAAATATTAAGCCAGTGATTTCGAATCCTATACTATATGTATATAAAATTCCATGCACAAAAAGTGCGTTTTAAATTTGAAACCGTATTTCACCAAATAATATACAAAAAATATTTTGCATTTAATATATAAATTCTTTAATTATAAGTTTTCCAAACAATTTTTTTTCAAAATTGGATTCCCTTTTTGTTTTTACCCATTTCACCCTATAAGAAAAGCTTGATTTGAAAAATGTGTAGCAATAAGCACATCCTAGAAAAATAACTTTTATAACACAAAAAGAAATCGAAATCGAATACTGTTTTGTTTCCTATAGATAATAAGCACATCCTAGAAAAATAACTTTTATAACACAAAAAGAAATCGAAATCGAATACTGTTTTGTTTCCTATAGATATGAGTTTAAATCTCGGAAAAAATTTAGCCTTGAACCCATCCTCTAAGTAAACCGTTTCAAACATAAAAAGAAAAATTAAAAATCCGACACCATATTCTTGTTGTTTTTTTTTTTACTACTGAACCGAAGGTGCTCAGCTCCGTCTTGTGCGAGGACGTCCCGACCGTAAAGGAGCCGCCGATCCACAGTTCTACGGCCGACGTGGTAGATTAGCGGAACCGCCGCTCTATCCTGGATCAGCCCTTGACTGTCTAGGTGGAGGGATGCATCCGGCGGAATAAAGCCGCTTAGACGTACACTATCGTAGTATTCGTTGTTAGGGTAATAAGCCCCGAAAATTAAGCTGTTAGACTAGGACATCGCTCTTGCAATGTGACCTCGAATAAGTTTCAGCAAGAAATTATCTATCCTGTTTATGTTGGCTCCGTTGTATAGAGCCAGGTTGGAATAGTAGTGTTTGTACTCCGACTCTGGTGTTCTGTGCAATCCAAGGCAGCGTCGAAGACACTGCCTCTCAAACACCCGAATCTTTTCCATTTGAGATGGGGCAACGTTGAACCAAACCGGGCATCCATAGGCAATCATCGGCCGGATAAGGGCCATGTAGCAAATCACCTTCACCCTACTGTCAAGCTGGCTGCTGTAAAACAACCGTTTCGTCAGGGCAAAGGCTCCCCTAGCCCTGGCCAGAGCAGCATTTATATGTCTGTCGAAATACAAATACTGATCCATCCAGATGCCAAGGTACTTTATTACTTTACTACACTTTTACTCGCCAGTGGATGTCCATTTGGCCCTACGATCACCAGCTTGCGCCAGTTCTTTCTCGTATCCCTTGTGGCTCTAAGCAACGGAGTCCTAAACAAGATAGTTTCTGATTTCTGAAAGTTGATTTTCAACTTCCAGTCATCGCAATATCGCTTAATCTTCTCGAAGTCACGCTGCAAAAGAATCCTGATGACCTCGACTTTTGGAGCTGTTCTTTACGCAATTAGATCGTCGGCATACGCAATTGCCTGAGTTAGACTACTTATCAGATCGCTGGTGTAAATGCTGAATAGAATCGGCGAGTTGACCGCTCCCTGCTGAAGACCATTTTTAATATTAAAGGTTGTGGCAGAAGTTACATTGCCACTTTTGACAACAAACTTTCTGCCATTGAGCATATCATAAAGTATAAATAATAGTGGTTTACTAATGCCAAGTCTGGTCAGCTAAAGATAAAGACCCTCTAACCATACGGTGTCGAAGGCCTTCTCCAAATCAACCAGTAAGGCACCCGTACACTGCTTCTTAGATTTGTTCCATTGGACATCAGAAACGAGTTTCGACGCGGCATGAATGGTGTCATGTCCCGCCTTAAAACCGAACTGATTGTCCGGTATGATATTATTGTCCTCTGCCCACTTAGACAGAGCTCTATTGATAACTTTTTCGAATACCTTGCTGATACTCGGAAGAAGACTTATCGACCGAAGATTCGCCGGATTGGAGTTGTCCTTTCCCTTTTTCGGGAGAGGATGCACCACAGCTGTCTTCCACCGCACTGGATAATATGCATTATTCAGAGCGTTGTTAAACAGAGTGGTATAAATGTCTACTGCTTCTTGAGGTAAATGTCGAAGTACAACGTTGGATATGCCATCGACTCCTGCTGACTTCTTTTTCTTTAATGAATCGAAGATGAGCTGGAGCTCTACCTTCGTAATTAATAGGGAACTGGGCCCATTTCGCTCGGCGATTATGGCTTTTGCCAAATGATCCTCATTGAACCTGGTGAAACCGAGGTTCTCTGATCGCCATTGCGTGATGTCATTCCGAAGGTAGAAGTGATGGAGCAAGGCTCTATTATCCAGGTCATGATTGGGGCGAATGCACGCATTCACCTTGTACACTTGCTGGAAAGCAGCCCCCACCGCCTCCACTTTCTCTTGCGGATCTTCGACAATAAAGAGGTCATCGTCCAAGAGGGCGTCCTCTGGATCAATTCCTGCTGTCAGAAGTACGTCTCTGTTGTCTGTCGTTCTCTGAAGCTTAAGACAAGGAAGGTCGTTCTGATCATTCCTTCTTAATATCTTGTTAATTTGGGGAAACATGCTCGGGTCGCTAGAATTAACGGCCCGAATTTTGTTATCCCAATACAAATTAATTGACAACCGATAGTTCTCTTTAATTAGTTGGTTGATGTTCTTGATCGACGACTTCAGTGTCCTAATCTCCAGATGGTGAGGGTCAGTAAACCGTCTGTACAAGAGTTTGAGTCTTGTCAGCAGTCCACTTTTTTGTCTGTGTAGTGCGTCAATGGTCGCGTTCCGGTAGATGTCGGTTACGTCCCGTTGTTTGTATTTCGTTTTTTTTTTTTTTGTTTTTGTAAATTCATTTTTATTTTTCAACTATCTTAGAACTATCTTAAAGCTAGACAAAAATTCATAAAAACTAGCATACTTATCAATATCTTAAAACTAACTTACTGGCCCCAGTCGGGCGCTCTAAGTTAAACTAGA
The DNA here is from genome assembly GCA_946251815.1 of Dasysyrphus albostriatus. Lineage (NCBI taxonomy): Eukaryota > Metazoa > Arthropoda > Insecta > Diptera > Syrphidae > Dasysyrphus > Dasysyrphus albostriatus. The sequence goes on along the minus strand of OX276335.1, from coordinate 105,455,421 downwards.
ATAACTTAATGCTAATGCCGGCCTAAGAACTATCTTAATACTAAATCCAGGTCGGTTTTATTTTTTACCGAGAAGAATTTGACAAAAAAAACTCGGTATCTATGTCGTATTTCGATATTTTACTTTTCATTGTTCGTTTGACTGTCTCGTCCAATTGTTCTAAGCATTGGTCTGTTAGACTGAGTAAATAACGGGTGATTTTTTAAGAGGTTTAAAACTTAAAAAAAAAAAACACAAAAATTCGAAAAAATGAATGAAATATTTATTTGAATCGATAGTTTGAACCTTGCAATTTAATGTTTAAAGATAATTTCATGCAAATGTTGACCGCGGCTGCGTCTCAGGTAGCCCATCCGCTGAGTCCAATTTTGGCATACTATTTCACACATATCGGCCGGTATCTCACGAATGAATGCATGGATGTTGGCTTCCCGTGCGTCAATCGAAGCGGGCTTGTCCCTATAGACATTAGCCTTGACATACTCCCACAAAAAATAATCTAATGGTGTCAAATCGCACGATCTAGGCGGCCAATTGACCGGCCCGAAACGTGAAATTAACTGTTCACCAAACTCGCCTCGCAATTGCGCCATTGTTTTCGTGCTGTGTGGCATGTGGCACCGTCTTGTTGAAACCACATATCATGCAAGTCAAGAACTTCCATTTCGGGCAAAAAAAAAGTTTGTTATCATCGCTCGGTAGCGTTCACCATTGACAGTAACGCTGCGATTCGCATCATCTTTGAAGAAATATGGCCCAATAATGCCGCCGGCCCATAAACCGCACCAAACAGTGGCTTTTTCGGGATGCATTGGTAGCTGTTGCAATGCTTCTGGCTGATCTTCACTCCAAATGCGGCAATTATGCTTATTTACGTACCCATTCAACCAAAAATGAGCCAGCTCCTCGGCCAGCTTTCCAAGAGCCCATTCACAAAAAATTCGGCGTTGTGGTAGGTCGGCTGGCTTTAGTTCTTGCATCAGCTGTATCTTAAAAGGCTTTACGCCCAAATCCTTCCGCAAAATTTTCCACGTAGTGCTGTAACAAAGGCCTAACTGCTGGGAACGGCGCCGAATCGACATTTCGCGGTCTTCTGTCACACTAGCTGATACGGCCGCAATATTTTCTTCACTACGCACAGTACGTAAACGTGTTCGTGGTTTAATGTCCAACAAAGTAAATTTGGTGCGAAATTTGGTCACAATCTTCCGAATAGACTGCTCAGAAGGTCGAGAATGCCGACCATAAAATGGAAGCAGCGCGCGATGAACATTTCGAACCGAGCACGAATTTTGATAGTAAAATTCAATAATTTGCAAGCGTTGTTCATTTGTAAGACGATCCATGGTTAAATTGCAAACCAAACTGAAGCTGTTTGACAGTGACACAAGGTACTAAACACACGTCAGCTGTCAAAACCAGTGTTGCCAAAACCAAACCAGCTAAAAAATCACCCGTTATATATGCAGATATTGTAATAAATAAAGCAGTCAGTTTTGTACTGGCATCCAACCTAACAACAGTCTTTCTCTTGCACAAACATGGTGTCAGATGTGTTGTTTCATAAGTAATTAGACAAACGGTAAATAAGTACAGTAAAAGTACAGTCATTTGAAAGCAAGAAGTCAAAGTCAAGTCATTTAATATTCAAGTCAGAGTCGATCCGGTTAAATTTAAGTAAAAATTAAAAAAATGTCAACCGAAAAAACAGAAAATAAAATAACGCAAAACGAAACTAAAATAGTTCAACGGCAAATAACAGTGGACAGTGGGCTTGGGCTAAGACCATTAAACTTAAAAGCTACAAACTTATCGTTTGCGTGGAAAATGTGGCATAAACAATTTAAAATTTTCCTTTGTGCATGTCAGCTAAGCGATGCGTCGGACGCTCGAAAGAATTCGCTTTTGCTATACCATATGGGGACCGATTGCTTCGAAATCTTTGATTCATTCGAGATCGATGAAGAAAAGTGTAGTCATCAAGTCTTATTAAATAAATTTGACAGTTACTTTGTGCCGAAAGTTAACATAATCATGGAACGGTACAATTTTTTCTCTAAAAAACAAAGTGAGGACGAAACGATCGATGATTTTGTGACAATTTTAAAAAATTTAAGCAAGTCATGTGAATTTGAAAATCTTAAAGATGACTTAGTTCGTGATTTATTCATATGTGGTTTAAATAAAAAATATAGCTACATACGTGAACGACTCTTAAATGAATCAAACAAAAAATTAGACAGCATTCTAGAAATTGCAAAAACAATGGAAGTTGTTAAAGTTCAATCAAAAATGCTTGATGGTGGTGGTAGCGGTGGCAGCGGCAGTATTGGTGCAAGTGCGGTTGATGAAGCATTTATTGGTGGTATTCGTGCTAGAGAAGGACGACATCAGAATCAAAGCTACTCTAGAAATATTGGTAGTCAACATGAATATAAAAGGCGGCAACATGAATATAATAAAAGGCAAAATTCAAACATGTTGCAACCAAAAGGAAACTGTCATAAATGTGGCGAACGACACATAACAAAATGTCCAGCATTCGGAGTTACATGTCATCGGTGCAATCGCAAAAATCATTTTGCGAGAATGTGTACCTACACACAAGAAAGCAAGAGAGTAAATAACATCGAACTCATGTCATCCGCCGAATCTGGATCTGAAGAAGATTTCGATCAACTTTTTATAAAAATGATAAGAGCAAATAGTACTAGAATTCTTCTATGTTTAAGGCACAAGTCTATACGGGAGCAGAAGCTAACATCATGTCAATCGAACAGTTCGGGTCATTGGGCTTACATCAATCTTTAATCGAAGAATCAAAGACAAACATTTTAACATTCTCGGGTGAAAATTTAAATATAATTGGAAAATGTAAAATAAGTTGTATTTATGCGAAACAAATTTTTAATTTAAATTTTTATATTATAAATATGAAGTGTACAGCCATTATTGGCTTAGAATCTTTAATAGAAATGGGTATTGTGAGTAAAAAGAACGTGAAATCAATAAAAGAACGGAAAATTATAACATCTAATACAAAATCTAAAAATTGTGAAAAACAAATTTGTATTGTCACTAATTACTTACAAGAATTTAAAGAAGTATTTACTGGGTTAGGTTGCCTTAAAAATAAATGCCATTTGATGCTTAGAGATAATATGAACCCGATAGTTGAACCACCAAGAAAAATTCCTGTTAACTTGCGGAAGGAACTTAAGGAAGAACTTATGCGCATGCAGAAACTAAAAGTTATTACAGAAGTCAAAGAACCTACACAATGGAATCCTTAAATTCCGGATGTAAAGAAAATGGAAATAAAGTTTCGCGATTTGGAAGAGAAATAAAAGCTCCACAAAGATGGAACTATGATACTTAGATTAAAAATGGCATCTATTTGTTATAGGAAAAATACTACATATATAAATTAAAAAAAAAAAAAAAAAAATTATTATTTCGTATCATTTTAACAAAATTTATGTATTGGATTATTTTGAACTTTCATAAATCTTTAATTTTCTTCTTTTTTTTTCATAATATTGTAATAAGGACGATAATGTTGAAGCTTTATATTCTTTTATTAAATATTAGTATGTAAGTAGTTCGTAAGTAGTTCGTAAGCTTAGATTTAAGCAACATATTGAATTTATTGTTTTTGAAATATTTTTATGATTTTTAATTTTGAATGATTTAAACAAAATATGTTTTGAATTTAACTTTGAATTGAAAAATGAAAATACTGTGAAAAGGGAGATGTTAGACTGAGTAAATATATATGCATATATTGTAATAAATAAAGCAGTCAGTCTTGTACTGGCATCCAACCTAACAACAGTCTTTCTCTTGCACAAACATGGTCTATTTCGTTATTTGTCAAATTCCTGTCATTTGGTGGAGATATGTTGTTTGAACTGATTTCGCTCAATAAGGCGTTGGTAAAGCGTGGCCAGTGCACCTTACTGTAATTGTAAGTATGCGCAGGTACATACTCATCCAACTCCACGAGCTCGTTCGGAAGCTGTATTACGGCGGCGAGTCCGCAGTGATCACTTTCGTACTCGATCGTTCGTAATCAGTTTCTTGGTCTTTGACCCACAGTGTCAGTAATTGTCAGTCTTGCGTCTATTAGCAATAGATCCAGATAGGCACCGCTTCTTGGAAACGATGGCCGATCCGTAGCCAACAGGTCGACACCATATTCAGTGTTGTATCGACTCATCCAATTGAAAAGATGAATACCTCTTTGATTCTGAATTTGATTTCCCCAATCTAGGTGTTTGGCATTCAAATCACCGGCCATGAGAAAGTAATTTTCTTCCAAACTCAAGTGTAGACATTCGAAAAGTTTTTCAAGCTCTGACATAAAATCAATTGGCTGAGGTGATGCCGGTGCATAAGCCGCGACCACATACATTCGCTTCCCCTTGTTGGAGAGGAATGCATACGATGCACGCCTCTAACAGCCGAAATCTGCGCAGATCACTATTATATATAACCTTATGGTTAATGCCTTTTCGTATGAAGATTGCGACTCCTCCCCCTTGAGTGGAGTTGGGTCGATCTCTTCTAACGATATTGTAATTGTTGTTAGTCAACTTATGTTTCTGGTTCAGCTTAGTTTCGCTGGCCATAAACACATCTGGACTTTGGTCTTTCAACAATTGGAAAAGATTAGCTCTACGTTCGGTCCTTATCAGTGAATTTATATTCACAGCAAGGATCCTAAGAGGCCTCTCCGACAGCGCGCCTTTAACCTCTAATTTGCGTTAAGCTAGGCAAAACAGAGTAGAGATAGTCTACCCTAGTCGCCTGCTCCTTTATCTGGTTGTGAAGTCCTGTCAACTGGCCTTGAATTGCCAGCAACATGCTTCTTATTTCGGCCTGAGCGTCCGGCGCCTTTGGCACTAGGGCCGGTTGGGCTGCCTTAGCATTTTATACCTAGGACTTATTCTTTTAAAATAATCTTTCAAACAGCAAAAGAATTTTCAAAATTGGATATTTAGTTTCTGAGATCAGCCATCACAAAGAAACAAATAAAGCAAGATAAGAGCTTAATTAATATAGACGGATGGATAATGCTGAAAGGACTTGAAAAAAAATTAAGCGTTTTGTTCACTACAGAAATTTTAAAAGAACGTTTTTAATTTCATTCGAAACAAAAGACGTAATCGACTTCGGGTTAGTTTTGTTCTACGAATATTGATTAAAAAAAAAAAATACTAAAAATATAAAAATACACAAATCAATTTAAAAACATTGCTGGAAATTTGTTGAAAAAAAGTTTTTCGGCTTCCGAGTTATTTTATTCTATACAGAACAGAACCGCAGAAGTTTTTTCCCAAGAACTGAAATGGACAAATTCCTGTAGATATTGCTAGTGGTTTATTATTGATGTCATTGCCATTTTCCAATTCACTTCGACGAAAGAACTTATCACTATTTTTTCGGTTGTAATGGCTAATTCAGCTAACTCCGTCTGCTATACGTTCCCGAGTTTATAAACCATCCTCACTATACATTCGCACTCCAAAGCAGAAAATAAAAAAGAATTATCATTCAGGCTCAAATTTAATACAATCCATTCCATTATATTTATCGGCTTCTTCACTGTTTCTCGATAAACCAATAATAATAATTAATAATAAAAAAATATGGCTAATGATGTTTTTATTTAACCAATATCCTGGATTCTATCTTTACATATTTCATTACACTTCTTCAACTCTTCTTTTTTTTAATAATTGCTGGGCCAATCTGATGAACTGAATACTGAATTTAATAATAAAAAACTAATGAATCGACCCGAGTTAATGTCAGAGATAACAAACTTATTGCAACTAAATTAAATCATTTTAAATTAAATTGACAATTTAAGAAATAATAAATACAGGAAGAAAACTTGTAATGTTTGTTAATTGCTTGATAAAAAAGAATGACATTACGGCTTTATCGAAACCTTCGTAGACATCATCAGAAGATCCTACCAAAATATTTGTTAGAAATTTGACAAACAAAAAATGCACTATAAATGCATTGATGGCAGGCAAACCGGTTTAGAGAATTTTAACCAAACTTCACCGAAACCCTATCAAAAGATTTGTTAGTAATTTGACAAAATGCACTAAAAATGCATTTTGCGGTTTTCCCTTTACCGAATTTAGACCAAACTTCACAAAAAGACCATCCTCAATAGGGAAGATAACTTTATAAAAAAAAATCTAAAAATTGGGCCCAGCCATTCTCGAGTTTATCGAGCCCGAACATAAGGCAACTTATTTTTATATATTAGACTAGCTGGCCCGCCCCGGCTTCGCTCGGGTATTAACAAAAGTTTCTCAAAAAAAAAAGAACAAAATTAAATAAATAAATTGAACAGAATAAATTATCAGCCTTATTTTTAGTTCCGCCCGGAAAATATTTCATACGAAAAAAATTGTGTTCCCCTGTCATTTCAAAAACTGTTATGAGTTCGCCCGAAGTTCTCTTGCCTTAAAGCTAGCCATACACGACAGAAAACATTCAGCCTTGAACCCATCCTCTTAGTTAACCTTTTCCAACATAAAAAAAATAAAAAACCTACACCATTTCCTTGTTTATATCCCTTTTCACTCTACAAACGCAAATTTTTTTACAAAATTTTATACCTAAGACGATTCTCTTAAAATAATTTTTCAAACATCAAAAGAATTTTTGAAATCGGATATGTAGTTCATAAGATTAGCCATCACAAACAAATAAAGCAAGATAAGAGCTAAATTAATAGACGGATAGATAATATCGTTTAATGAAGAAAGAACTTTAAAAAAAAACCAAGCGGTTTTTTCACTATTCTACGAACTTCCTTCACTTTCTTAGCCGTCAGCTGTATGTTCCTGAGTTTATAAACTGTCCTCACTCTTCATTCACACTCCAAAGCAGAACATAAAAAAAATATCGTACAGGCTTAAATTTAATGCAATCATTGTTGTATTATTTTTATGGGCATCTTCACTTTTTCTCTATAAACCAATAATAATAAAAATATATAGCTTGTGATGATTTTTTTTTACCAATATCCAGGTTTCTATCTTTAAATATTTCCCTGCACTTCTCCAACTTCTTTTTGAAATAATTGCTGGGCCATTCTGATAAACTGAATGCTGAATCTAATAATAAAAAACTAATTAATCGACCCGAGTTAATGTCACAGATAAGAAACTTATTCCATCTTAATTAAATCAGTTTAAATAAAATTGACAAATTAACAAATTATAATTACAGGAAGAAAGCCTCTTGGTTTAGTAATGCTTGATAAAAAAGAACGACGTTACCGCTTTACCGAAACCTTTGTAGACATCATCAGAAGATCCTACCAAAATATTTGTTAGAAATTTGACAAAACAAAATGCACTTAAAAATGCATTTATGGCAAACTGCTTAACAAAATTTTAACCAAACTGCACAGAAAACTTAATAGGCATTTTTAAAAGACCCTACGAAAAGATTTGTTAGTAGTTTGATAAAATGCAACTAAGAATGCATTTTGCGGTTTTCCCTTTACCGAATTTTGACCAAACTTCACAAAAAGACCATCCTCAATAGGGAAGATAACTGTAATGCATTTTGCGGTTTTCCCTTTACCGAATCTTGACCAAACTTCACAAAAAGACCATCCTTAATAGGGAAGATAACTGTATAAAAATCGAAAAATTGGGCCCAGCCATTGTCGAGTTTATCGAGCCCGAACATAGATATTCTCATAAGACCCTATCAAAATGTTTTTAGTAAGTTTACAAAAATGCACTAAAAATGCAATTTGCGGTTTGCCCTTTACGACATTTTGACCAAACTTCACAAAAAGACCATCCTCAATATGAAAGATAACATTATAAAAAAAATTGAAAAACTCGGCCCAGCCATTCTCGAGTTTATCGAGCCCGAACATAAGGCAACTTCTTTTTATATAATAGAAGAAAGATTATAGATAGGTTTCCAAATCACTGGCTTAATATTTATAAAAATTAAGTTATTCCAATTCAAACAAATATCTCTTTGTTTGAAAAGTTATTCTTAGGATTTAGGACCAGATTTTTTTTTATATAAAAATTCTTTATCTACTGGAAGTTGTATGTACATACAAAATTAAACTACGATTTGAAATCCCTTTAATGTTGGAAAGGTTATCCTCAAAGGACAGAACCTATTTGAAACATTCTTTTTGTGTTTAAAAGGTTAAATTTAGAGAATGGGCTTTGAGAACCACTAGCTTTATGTTTTTTTGGGGGAATGGCTGATTAATAAAACAATGGTATCCAATTTTTAAATTTCTTTGTGGCGTTATAATCTATCAAGTTCGAATGGCAAAACGTATTTATTTCATTTCACAAGCGCAGATAAAGTTATAGATATTATCTTTTTATTTAATGCGCACTGGTTGCTTTGGCCCAAGGAAGCAGCTTAAGAAATTATTTCTATGAATAAATACGCAAAGAATTCCGAAAACATGGCCGCTCATGAACTATGTAGATATAAGAACAGAAAGCGAACTACTGTTCATGGAGGAGGCCGGTGCTGGAAATTTTTTTTTTAACTTTTAGTTTAAAAGTGAAAATGAGTACAAGAAAACAAACCTATTGTACGCCCAAGACATACAGCCTTACTGTAAGTTTCACCCACCCGAACAATATTCTACCCGAAAAAATGGATATTTCACTTTATGCCTATTATAAGTTGCACCCGAATAAATGTTTGATGTCTGAAAATTCCACTTATTGTGAGTACTCACTCATTTGTTGCGAAATGTGTAATTAAGAGCCAAAATTTTCACTTATTTCTTGGCGACAAACAAAAGAAAAATAACTCACCATTAGGTACTCTCGCGGAAGTTTATTGTTTATGTTAAGCTGGCCATACACAACAGAGCCAAAGGGTCAAATGGCTCCATGACGATCCGAAATCGGTGGTGTGTCGATTTGGATTTTCAGCCAATCTGAAATATAACCGAGCCAAATAGTCCCATGCCGAACCGAAATCGGTGGTGTGCCGATTTGGATTTTCAGCCAATCTTAAATCCAACCGAGCCAAACGGATCGGATAGCTCGGTCGTGTATGGCCAGCTTTTAGGCAAAAGAACTTCAGGCGAAATTCATAAGTTTTTGAAATAACAGGGGAACACAATTTTTTTTCGTATGAAATACTTGCCGGGCGAGACTCAAAATAAGGCTGATAATTTATACTGTTTAATTTATTTATGTAAACATTTTGTAATTTTTTATAAGAAACTTTTGTCTATACCCGAGCGAAGCTCGTCCCGGCCCGTCCCCGCTAGGCCCTGGTTCCCCACGAGCTGTTGCGCCACCATTTTTTTTTTTGTAATTTAACAATCAAATTAACCTTGTTCTTATTTGTATGTCCAGTTATGTACCTGATTTTTTTGTATTCAATTTTTTGTTATTGAACATATTCTATTTATAAATAGCCTTAATAGCCCTTCCACACTATCCCATAATAGTATTAGTCAAAATAGTGTGAAGAAAAACATGTATAATATTGTGGAAACGAAATATGAAATTTAATCACATACAAATTGATAGCCCATCGGACGATATTTGACATGTTTATTACACATTCTATCCCATTTGGGAGTTTGAGCTTTGAGGTTTTATTGAAACTGGTTTGTTTTGATGCAAGTGTGGAAGCAAAATATGATATTCCTTCCTACTTTATTCTGATATGTGTTAATACTAGGAGATAGGCACTTTAATAAATTTTCTGGTACCATTTTCTCAAAAAGTATTCGATTCGAAATAATTTTATATGGTTGGAAAGCCATGATCGTGTGCGAATTACAAAATTTTAGTTAAGTACTATTTTATGCTGCCGATCACTGGGCACATTTAAAAATATTAATTTAAAAAAAAATAAGATTTTTACTCTAATTTTCAAAATTTTTTGAGAGGTGTCGAATTTCGTAACAGGAGAGGGTGGGGGGGGATGGGGCGAGGCTTACTTACTTTACTTTAGATGGCGCTCACAGTCCAACGGTCTCAACCAAGTATCCTCTCCAGCCAGCTCGGTCCCTAGCTAACTGGCTCCAATTACGCTCTCCAAGTTGGTTAGGATCGGTCTCCATTTGTGTGTTAGGTGGGGTCTTCCTCTAACATCAGGGGTGGATTCGAAGACTCGTCGGGCTGGTGCGCAGGTGTCGATACGCTCCACGTGTCCCAGCCATCTCAGCCGCTGTATTTTCAACCGTAAAGTTCGTTGTTAGATCTTCTCCTCCATACTCCATCGATACAGACTTTACCGAAGATCACCCGAAGAATTTTCCTTTCGAAGCCCCCAAGCAGATTCTCATCCGTTTTTGACAGAGTCCATGCTTCCGCCCCATACAGCAGGACCGGGATTATTAGGGTCTTATATAAGGTCTCCTTGGTTCTTTGAGAGATGGCTTTACTACTCAAATGCCTTCTTAGCCCGAAGAAACAGCGGTTTGCAAGGGTAATTCTTCATTTGATCTCTTCACTGATGTCATTTTGCGATGTGAGCCCAGGTAGACGAAGTCCTTGACGACTTCGAAGTTGTACCTATCCATCGTGACGTTTTGCCCGGGTCGACAATGTTGAGATTCTTTTCCTGATGCTAGCATATACTTGGTCTTGTCCTCATTAACAGCCAAACCCATTTTCGCTGCCTCCGATTCAATACTTGCAAACGCGCCGGCAACAACTCGCCTAGTTCTCCTCATTATTAATACGTTTACATGTGTTGTTGAAGCCAGCTTGAAGCTCGCTTGAACTATTTGTAAACCTGGGTCGAGTTGAAATGAGTGACTCGACTCGACTACACTCGAGGAGCGGAGTCGAGTCGAAATTGGTGATGAAAAACCTGGGTCGAGAAGTTGTCTTACAGATCATGCAATATGGTCAGTTTATTTGCATGTTTGTGTACAAATATAGCTTTGTTTTATTATATAAGGGTTGTAAGTGATTGTGTTAATTCAATTGAATTTGTTTTGCATTGAAATAAATACATTAATGCCATTCATTTTTATGTTTATGTCAATATCATCTGTATAAGCAAGTGGCTGAACGGAAAAATTGTACCTCTGTTGTTGACTTGCTAGTTGCGTACATTTGCTTCAAGTACGATGTTGAAGAGGTTGCATGCCTTGCCTCAAACCTTTCTCAACATCAAAGGGGGTGAAACTTGTATACAATTTGACTTTAAGATAATGAATTAATACATTACAAATTTTACATTTTTTTGCACTTGGGGTCATTTCCTTACCTTAAAGTAAAAAGAAGTTAAAAAGCGGGGGTTACCCTTCAAAAGGTCGGGTAGTTCTAAATTTTTGATATGTTAATTGGTATGGTTGGTAGATGAAAATTCCTAAATTTCCCCAACCATACCCCCTTGAAAACCCTGGGCAAAATTTTGCGTATTTGTACTCCCCTGAAATTTCCATACTGTATTTATATCTCTTTAACTCAAATTTTCGAAAAAAAACTATTATAACTTGAACTGATCCCGTGAAATTTCGACTTAGAGGGAGTCGACTCTATTTTCATTTTGTAACCAATAATATCGGGTGAGGATTAAGAAAGTGTTTTTTTATTCAAACGTTTTTACTAACTCACATTCTTTTTTTATATTGTCCCTGTACTGGAGTGCCGTAGAAACATACAGTAGTGCACTTTGTTTGCGGGAGCGAACAAAATGCCATTATAACTAAACCACTATACTGATTTTGATGAAATTTATTGTCATGATAATTGACGAGATAAAAAAACCAAGACAATTAATTTCCATTCACTGCCATGTCCATTTTAAAAAAAATAATAAGGGTATTCAGGCAACGTCGTAAGTTTACAAATTGTGTAAAATGATAAGTTTACGCAAAGTTTGCATGAACGACCTTTTTTAAACATTTGATTAAATGCTAGGTAATTCAATCGGAGTAAGAGTCAAAATGACGTTTGGGTAAGTTTAACCAGTTTGGTTAATTTTACGCAACAAAATTATTTGATAAGTTTAACCAAATTGTGTAAATCATTTCCCATACAAAATTTGACAGTTCATTAACCAAAAGATAAACTTAACCAATTTGTTAACTTATCTAGGGTTTTACGTGAATACCCTTAATATTTTCAGAAAAAAATATAAAAACTCGGATGTTGTTTAGATGATTAACAATGTTTTTTAGTAAATCGGTTTTGCATATTTTGTCCACGTTCATTATATACGAAGCAAGTCTTGTCATCCATCTTACCCATTGAAGTAAACTTTTCAGTTACGACAAAGAACATTAAAAAGAATGCCAGCAAAAGATCGCAAAAACCTTGACACTGATGAAAATTCTGGAAATGACCAATAAACTTCAAATTGAAACTCACCGTTTCTGCTTTAAAGCCGCTTATGGAAACATATTCAATTCATCGTCAATAGATCTTAATGGCGATAACGGTACTCTATAAAATACTGGGTCCAATATGCAATGTGCAACTAGAGAATATCTTCTCAGAAATGTTCAAAACATGTACATTGCACTCGGCAGAAAGATGCGATAACATTTGATTTTTTAAACTTCTTCTGGAACAGATAATGCATAGATCAAGTGTTAACACAGAATGCCTCATCTTGGAAGGATCCGTCCAATTACCGATGTACCCGGACGATATGGACATAATCGGCCGACCCCATTGTGTCTTTACAGAGTTCGTCTTGAAGTAAACGAGTAAAAGTCCAACTAGTCGAATAAAGCTGCTGTAGCTGATGGCCTTGTCATCAAAGCGGCTGGCGATGAATAGGTTAGGAGTACGCATCAGCTCATCTGCAATATATGGTCGGAGGAAAGCATGCCCGATTAATGGAACCTCAGCATTGTTTGCATGTTTCCATATCAATGTGACCTTAGACCAGCGAAGTCCACTATCGGTCATATTCACACTAAGGCAGATCTTGGGAAAACCCAAGAGTTTCAAATCGATACCCACCCCTTTTTATCAATTTCAAGGCCGCGTATGTCAACATCTATAGAGACGAGCTATATGAAGCAATGTACGTGCTGTACAGCGACAGCGACCTAGCCAGTGAAGTGAAAAGCCAAGGGTTGAGATGGCTGGGTCACCTAGAGCGAATAGACAACAATGCTCTGGCCCGAAAAGTCTTTGAATCCAACCTTGTGGGACGGTGAAGGGTGCAGTAGGGGAAGAGAGCGCAACAGGTGGCAAATGGAAGAGGACCTCAACCAACTTGGAGACAGCTAGCAAAAAACCGAGCTGGCTGGAAGAAGCTTGTTGGTGGAGACCCTGGTCCACCCCGGACTGTAGCGCCACCTTAAGTAAGTTTCTATTACTAACAAAAAACCATTAAAATGTTCACAACTAAGGCCAAAACGTCGCTATTAAAAGCAGCAGCTTCGAAGTAGTTAAGAATTTCATTTACCTCGGAGTTAGTACTCGTATGTGTAAAAAGAAGCTTAAACACTCTTCTTACACTCTAGACGACCGACGCGCAAGTTAAATTTTGTTTAAAAATCAAAATTTATTCGTTATTAATAAAAAGTCTTAGTTCAAATCTTTTGCTTTATAAAATCTTTATTAATTCAAATCAGTGTTAGTAGGTACTATGACTTGTTCAATTCGAGGGTTGGAAGAGACTGTCCTAAAATTCATTTCTTTAGATTCAAGAAGCCAGATCTACTTGAGTGGTCGACACCCACACAAAAACGAATGATCATTTTTGCAAGTGTTTTTAGTGTCACGTTTGCAAAATGATCGTGGAGAAGACTCCATATCTAAGAGTAAACAAAAATTGTAATATGATACATTTTGTTTGATGGAAGTCAAACAAAATGCATAATTCGCATTTAAATTAATTAAGTGTTGGAAGAACTTGCAACGGAAGTTCTTTGTTTATGAATTGATTTAAATTATATGACTAAAATTGTAATATGATACATTTTGTTTGATGGAAGTCAAACAAAATGCATAATTCGCATTTTAATTAATTAAGTGTTGGAAGAACTTGCAACGGAAGTTCTTTGTTTATGAATTGATTATAAATTATATGACTCGCACGCTTTAAAAAAACATTATACTACCAGTCCTCTTTTATATATCCTAGACTCGGTAAGATGAAAAGCAGAAAATAAAACTGATACTGGGCTCTTTTTACAAGTAAACATTATTCGACGGACTTTTCGGGGAGAATATACAATCGTGACCTCAATGAGCAGTACAAATATATAAATGTAGTCCAAAAAGTCAAAATATGTTGACTTGGCTAAGGAACATTGAGCGAATGGGAAACAATGCTCCAGTCTATTCAGTTTTTGAATTCCAGGTTAAAGGCAATAAAGAAGATCAAACCTCTGGTTTAGAGGGTAAGCCAGCACCAGAGCTTTTGTGGTTTCGACCCTTCATTCCAAACCATAGTGACTAAGACACCGGGCTCAGAATATCGTGATATGTTAGGTAAGGTTAGGCTAAGGTGACTGTCAGGAAAACTGCTGACACACTTAGGCCAGAATAGGCCCATTGTGATACCACATAAAGAATGCGAGGTAATCCTCGCTAATAAAACCAATTGGAGCTTTCAATAAAGCGATGGAGACTGTGAATGTCGATTTTATTTAAGTCACTGGAATCATCAAAGAAAAAAATTCCTAAGTGTGTTTTGCGTCTTTGAGAAAGAGCAGGACATGAGCAAAGAAGCTGTGGGATAGTTTCTTCCTCCTCCTCGTCCATGCAGCTTCTGCAGAAATCATTTGAAAAAACACCGAGTCTATTGGCGTGTTTACCTATGAGGCAGTGTCCAGTAATGACACCAATTGTGGAGCTAATATGCAATCTACTTAGAGATTACAAATATTTCGATCGCTTCGGATCCAGTGTTGGCCAGATCTGCTTTGTCGCCAGACAAGTAGTGATACCTGTCCATCTGCTGTTTGTCATCATGATGGAATCTTGCTTAAGCAAGACTTACAAGTAGCGATCGGTATTCCAATATTCATCTTGTTAGGTGATATTGGTGTACTAGTTCCTATCCTGGCGAGTTCATCGGCTTTACAGTTTCCTAGAATATCTCTGTGCCCCGGCACCCAGATAAAGTGAATGTTGAACTGTTCTGCCATCTCCATTAGAGACGATCGACAGTTTCGAGCAGTTACTGAGTTTGTAGAAACAGAGCCTAATGATTTAATGGCAGCTTGGCTATCTGAGAAGATGCGGATATTCAATGTAGATATGTTGAAAATATAGCTTGTAAAAAAGAAAACGACCGACTTCGAGAAAGAACACACTGCAACTACTCTGCTTTTATTATATAAAGAAGCTTAAAAGTAAATGAACAATATTTCCAGTGAGAGCATTGCCAAATTCAAATATTCAAATAACAATTTCATCTATATTTAACACTCCCACTTTTGAATAATTTAAATTGAAACAAAAATTAACTTTTAAATAAATTATTAAGAACTTCAATCAAATATATAAAGGATTATTTACAACTTCAATCAAATCTCTAAAATTCTCAAATTTATCTTTGCTTAAAGCTTTGGTAAAGATGTCAGCAATTTGATGTTCAGAAGGAACATAGCTCCTTAGTTTTCCATATTAGGCTCAGCCGCATAAGATCTCTTAGTTGGAACCAGTTCTGCGATGAGCTGCTGGAGCCACACCATATCTTTTACAGCTTGAGATGCCGCCACGTACTCGGACTCGGTGGTTGAGAATGCCACACACTTTTGCAGCTTCGTAAAGTTAGCATTACAACTTTCGAAAAAATAATTTTTGAATATGCCAGTAATTGCCGATTAATTGCCCTAAATATGCCGTGGAAACAAAAAAATTGCCGCTCTTTCGGTTTGTCCACAGAGTACAATGCTGCTAACTTTATATAAAGTTAGCATGACACTTTTTATTTTTGGTCAAAAATTATATTTGAAAACGCCAGTAATTGCCGATTAACTGCCGTAAATATGCCGTGAAAACCAAACAGTTGCAGTTCTTATGGTTTGCCTTAAAAGCGCAATCCTGCTAATTAGCATGACAACTTTCGAAAATAATATTTTCAAAAACGCCATTAATTGACGATTCATTTCCGTAAATTAGCCGTAAAGTTAAAAAATGGCCGCTTTTATGGTTTGCCCCCAAAGGGCAATCACGTAAATTTAAGGTGTAAGGGCCAATTTTTTAATTTTTGGTCAAAGATTATTTTTAAAAACACCTTTAATTGCAAATTAATTTCCGTAAACATACGGTGAATTCAAAACAATTGCAACTCCTACGGTTTGCCCACAAATGGCAATAACGTAAATTTTATGCGTAAGGCTCGCATGACAACTTTTGATAATAATATTTTTAAAAGCGCTATTAATTTAATTGCCGATTAATTGCTATAAACAAAAAAATTGCCGCTCTTATAGTTTGCCCAAAAAGGTCCATCACGCTAATTTTATGTGTACGCATGAATTTATAATTTTTGGTCAAAAATTATTTTTGAAAACGCCATTAATTGCCGATTAATTGACATAAGCATACCGTGAAACTGAACAAATTGCCACAGTTTGCATAGAAAGGGCAATAACGTAAATTTTAGGCGTAATTTTAGCATGACAACTATGTATACATTTCCGATCAGCTTCGATTAGCATATTTATCCAATTCTAAGCACATTTTATTAAAATATTTTGATCCATGTGCGATAGTTCTCATCCTGTGAATGCTAAGGATTGCAGTGTCCGAACGATCTAAATAAAACAACTGTTTAGGTGAGGATTATTTATTCAAGTGCTCTCGACTTATCGTGATGAGATCTCGTAACCAACTGCCTTTATAATACATTATACAAGTAATGCATCATTGTAGTAACTAGACTTATATAAACAATATACATACACTAGTATACTTTTACATAATGCAGTTATAATTTTATTATATTAGGTAATTAAACAAGTGGAATTCGAAGCGATTGGACGTATTTTGGCTGCTGATAATCCGAGAAATTATTAAGAGATAAGTACCGTGATATAAATGATAATTTTAGGTTTATTTGAAGGAGATTTGAAAACTCTTTTAAATAATCTAAGTGTTTAATGGAAATTTTAATCGGTTTTGGAAATATTAACCAAATTATTCTTATAAATTTTAATATATAATTGAACGGTGTAATTATTTGAGTGAAAGTGAAGACAAACAAAAAAGAAAACAAAGAAAGACAAAGTGCATAATTATATAAATATTGAGTGAATATTAAAAGAAAGAGATAAAGGGATCTTATATAAAACTAATTTACAGTGGATACACAAATATGAGTGTTAGTGAGACTTGCGGGGAGTGTAAAAAGCCCAACCGCAATAAGGATTCAGCACTGGTTGCATGCAAAGGAGGTTGTGGAAGTTTGTTCCATCCTAAATGCATCAACCTAACTGAGTATGATTTGAATAAGACAGTGGAAAATAAATATGTAGTGATATTATGTGAATCGTGTCGCGAAAAATTAATGTCTCTTCGACACATCGAAGAGAATATTAAGAAAATAAAAGAAAATTTTGAAGAAATCGGATCGAAATTCGATAAAGTGCTAAATAATAGTGAAATAAAAGTGCAAAATGAGAATAAAATCATGTCTCAAATTAAGAAAACAATTGGTGAAAGTTTAAATAATGAGAATAAGACATACGCGAGTGCAGTGAAAAAAGGTGCAGTTTTAATAAAACCAAAAGCACACCAGGATTCCGATAAAACAAAATCAGAAGTAAAATTAAATGTAAATCCTGGAGATTCTGCCATACAGGTTGCCGGGATTAAAAAAGTTGATAAAGGTGCTATAGTTGTGTCATGTGAAAATATTGAATCAATGAATAAAGTGAAAGAAAAAGTGGAAGAAAGCTTGGGAAGCAATTACGATGTCAATGTTTTGAAAAGAAATAATCCCAGAGTTAAAATTTGTAATTTATCCGAAAAATTAGATGAGAGTGTGTTGTTAAGTTCTTTGAAAGAACAGAATGAAATGCTTCAAGGTGCAAATGTAAATTTAGAATTTAAAGCAATGTGGAAAAATGCAAACAAGAAATCATTTAGTGCTGTTATTGAACTTGATAATATGACTTTTAATGAAGTTATGAATGCCGGTAAGCTATGTGTTGGATGGGACAAGTGTTTTGTTCAGGAATCGTTGTATGTGAAAAGATGTTTTAAATGCCTGGGTTTTAATCATAATAGTAAAGACTGTAAAGTAGATAACAAGTTGTGTTCTAAATGTGGTGGATGTCATATTGGATCCGAATGTCACGCTGAGTGTCTGAGTTGTGTAAATTGTGTGCGAATGAATAATGAACTTAAGTTAAATCTGAATACAAATCACAGTGCTTTTGACAACGACTGTGAGGTTTATCAGAGGAGACTTAAAGTTGAAAAAAGTAAATACTTGTAGCAAACAAGGCATAGTTCAGACTCTTTTATTTTTTATTATCTAAATATTCAAAGCCTATTAGCTAACAAGAGTGAAGTGGAAATTTTAATACAAAATCATCATCCATATTTTATCATGCTATCGGAAACTTGTATAACGGATGGAATAGAGGAGTCGGAGTTGCGAGTTGTTGGCTACAAGCATATAATATGTAAATCACACTCTAGACATACTGGAGGCGTGGTTCTATATGTCAAAAAGGGGATACAATTTCAAGTGATAGATAGTTCAAATTTTATTAATTCTGTATGGGTTGCAAAAATGTATGTGTGGTTGAATGAAGAAAAGTGGACATTTGCAGTGTTTTATAGATCTCCTAGTTCAACAGTAATGGATTTTTTTAACATTTTTTAAGGATTGGTGCTATTATTCTTTGGAAAATGAAAACAAAATTTTAATGACTGGTGATTTTAATATAGATTTACTTAAAAAGGACCGTAATACACAAAAATTGTTGGATATAATTACTGATCAGGGACTTTCCCAGTTAGTAAGTCAACCTACGAGGATAACCGAATCTTCGGCTACTTTAATTGACTATGTCATTACAAACAGGGACTTAAAATCTCAAGTTAAAGTCAACATAAACGCGGATGATAAAATATCTGATCATGAGACTATACGAGTGGAAGTTGTATTAAGACAAAAATGCAATACAATAGAGCAAAAATACAAAACTATCCGCTATATAAAAGCTAGGTTTGATTCACTTCTAAACGAAAATGGGTTTTCAGACGTATACTTTGTAGACGACTTAAATCTTCTATCGAATAACTTTTGTGAAAAATTAAATACGTGCTGTGAGGCATTGACGGTCGAAAGAGTGGAAAAAATAAGTTATAATAAGCCATTGTTCAATTCCCATTTACAAAGTTTAAAAAAGGAAAAAGTCAAAGCTTATAACACTGCCGTTTTTAATAATACTTCTGAAAATTGGTCGGTTTATAAATCAATTCGTAATAAATATAAGAGAGAAATTAAAATTATAAGAAGCAATTTTATAACATCTCAAATTATGGCGAAGTCTGGAAACCAGATAGGAATGTGGAAGGCGCTTAAGAAGATCGTGCTAAATAGTGCAAAAACTAATGCAATTGGAAGTGTAAAATTTGGGGAATATACGTCAACCGTGTCGAATGATATTGCAAACAAATTTAATACATACTTTGTAGCAGTATTCAGAAAATAAACGAATCAATAGAAAATATTAGTATTGTGGTACCAGAAATTAGTTGCGTTTCTACTTTTACTTTTGATTTTTGTAATGAAAGATCTTTACATACGTTGATTAAAAATATGAATAATAAGAAAGATGTGTTTCGGCTTAATAGACAAATCATTTTGCAATCAATAGAAATAATTGGTCCAGTTCTTTTAAAGTTGATTAACAAATCATTAGAAGCAGGAAAGTTTCCTGATGTGTGGAAAGAGCAATTTCAAAATTACCTAGAGAACAACAATTTATTAATTGAAGAACAGTCTGGTTTTGGAAAAGCTCATTCATGTGAAACTGCCATTAATTGTGTTGTGTGGAAGTGGAAAAGACAAGTTGATTGTGGAAATTCAGTGATTGCAGTTTTCTTAGACTTGAAACGTGCTTTTGAAACTATTGACAGACATATCTTGCTAAAAAAGTTGTGGTTGTATGGTGTACGTGGTCGTGAATTGAATTGGTTTAAATCTTATTTAGCGAATAGAAGTCAAAAGACTAGGGTGAATGATGAAATGTCTAGTGCGATTAATAATGATCTTGGGGTTCCACAGGGTTCTGTGTTGGGAGTCTTCCTCTTTCTTTTATATATAAATGACTTTAAGAAATGTCTGAAATATTGTAGTGTGAAGCTTTTTGCGGATGCTAGTTTGATATACATTTGCGGAAAAAATAGTAAAGAAATGTGCCAAAGATTGAATGAAGACTTAACGAGAATTGATAATTGGTTGAAAATGAACAAACTGAAGGTGAATGTGAGTAAGACTAAATGTATGAAATTTCATAAAGGGTGATTTCTTAAGAGGTTTAGAACTTTAAAAAAAAAAAAACACAAAAAATTCAAAAAAATGAATGAAATATTTATTTGAATCGATAGTTTGAACTTTGCAATTTAATGTTTAAAGATAATTTCATGCAAATGTTGACCGCGGCTGCGTCTCAGGTAGCCCATCCGCTGAGTCCAATTTTGGCATACTCTTTCACACATATCGGCCGGTATCTCACGAATGAATGCATGGTTGTTGGCTTCCAGTGCGTCAATCGAAGCGGGCTTGTCCCTATAGACATTAGCCTTAACATACCCCACAAAAAATAATCTAATGGTGTCAAATCGCACGATCTAGGCGGCCAATTGACCGGCCCGAAACGTGAAATTAACTGTTCACCAAACTCGCCTCGCAATTGCGCCATTGTTTCGCGTGCTGTGTGGCATGTGGCACCGTCTTATTGAAACCACATATCATGCAAGTCAAGAACTTCCATTTCGGGCAAAAAAAAGTTTGTTATCATCGCTCGGTAGCGTTCACCATTGACAGTAACGCTGCGATTCGCATCATCTTTGAAGAAATATCGCCCAATAATGCCGCCGGCCCATAAACTGCACCAAACAGTGGCTTTTTCGGGATGCAGTGGTAGCTGTTGCAATGCTTCTGGCTGATCTTCACTCCAAATGCGGCAATTATGCTTATTTACGTAACCATCCAACCAAAAATGAGCCTCATCGCTGAACACAATTTTTCGATAAAAAAGCATTTCGAACCGAGCACGAATTTTGATAGTAAAATTCAATATTTTGCAAGCGTTGTTCATTTGTAAGACGATCCATGGTTAAATTGCAAACCAAACTGAAGCTGTTTGACAGTGACACAAGGTACTAAACACACGTCAGCTGTCAAAACCAGTGTTGACAAAACCAAACCAGCTAAAAAATCACCCTTTATAAATGAGGAAATTGATATCTGTATAGATGGTGCATTAATAATCTGTGTTGAAAGTATAAAATACTTAGGTGTTGTTATAGATGAAAATCTCAATTTACAGGAACATTCAAATCAAGTCTGTGCCAAGATTTCAAAGAAAATATATTTTTTGAGTAGAATAAGAAAGCAACTGACATTTGAAGCTTCTATTCTTCTATACAACGCATTAGTAATGCCGCACTTCAATTATTGCTCAACTTTGCTGTTTGGATCCAATGCAGATGTCAAATTAAGACTCCAAAGACTTCAGAACAGGGGAATGAGAATTATCTTGAGGATGAATATTTACACTCCTATTCGATTCATGCTGGATTGCTTAAATTGGATGAATGTTAAGCAGAGACTTATTTATGATGCTATGATTTTTATTTTTAAAATGCGTAATGGTAAGCTACCGGAATACGTATCCGATGGAATATTAGAAGTATCCGAAGCGCAACCATTCAATTTAAGAAATAGCAATAACTTAAGACCGGAGAGATGTCGTTTAAGCCGTACTCAAAACTGTATTTTACATGATGGTATTATTTATTTTAATAACCTGCCCACATACTTAAAAAGTGAACCCACAATGAATCAATTTAAGAAAAAACTCAGTGCTTTTATTAAAAATAGTGTAATTTAGCCAAAATATATACAAACTTTTGTTTTTATTATGTGTTATAAATATGTTATAGTCTATTTTAAAGTTCTTGAACTAATAATTTGGTTTCTTTAACTATTCTTTTGCTAGGGTTATTATAGAGCCCAATCTTGACGTTAAGATGGGTACTCTTGGCCTTGGCCAGTATGGTATGCAGAAACTCTATATATAATTAAATTATATTTTGTAAAATTTGTGAATATAAATCAAAGATATTAATATAGATATTACAAATTTCATATTTTACTTAATTTGTATTGAAAGTATGTAAGTAAAATAATAATAAATTCAATTTTAATCCAATATAGCGTATGCCCACTATTCTGGTTCTTTTACTACTCGCCCACTCTTGGTTACATACGTTTGCGGAGTCTTCAACTGGTTGCTCAGTTCTGCGGACGTTTGTATATTATTTTCAGGATCAGCAGTTGAAATCGCTTGTTTTTCTTCTACATTTGGCGTCTGCGGCTCCTCTTGTGATAGAATCACTTCTTCTCCCGGTTTGTAGGGTGGGGATTCGCGGTTCGATTTTGTCAAATGAAAAGAATTTCGACGAAGAGCTCTCCAGTCTGTATTTTCACAGTGTAAGATCTTGGAAATGGCCCTTTTTGCAATACTGTTCCACACTGCTTCACATCTCGAGCCCAAATTACATCGCCTGGTTTAAATTCGTCTCTATCTCCCACTCCATGATGTCTGTCATAATCATTTGCCTGCTTTTCTCGTCTCTTTTCTTCAGCTCTTTATTGATCCTAGTTGTTTAAAGCTTTGGGCTGAAGGTTGGATCTCGAAGTTAGAATAATCGTTTTTATGCCCCTTCCCATTAACAATTCGGAGGGGCTGTGACCATTTGAAACCGGTGTAGCTCGATATTCCATCAGTGTCAAGTACGAATCGTCACTCTTATTTACCTGTGATTTGATTATTTTTACCATTATGCTTCTATAAATCCTTTCCTTTGAGGAAACCGGGGACTTGAAGTGATATGATTGAAGTTCCATCGTTGAGAAAACTTTTTTAAATCTGACAAGGCAAATTGAGGTCCGTTATCACTGTGAACCGTATCAGGTAATCCATTACTCTATACAACTTAAACACTGTGCGAGGTTGGCGTAGGTGGAACTTTCTTCTAATAGTTTTTTTCAACCTATCTCTCGAATACTGCGAAATGTTAATCTGAACATGAACTCCTTTGACTTTCACCTTAGTACTCCATCCCTAAAACTCCGTCTTCTGAATCGCCATCCCACTCACTAACGTTAGCTTAAGTTCTTAGTTTTAAGTTAGATTAAGAATTAGCTTGTATTAAGCCGAATAAATGGGGGTTTTTGCCCCCACCAAAATTAAAAAATTTCAGATGCTGCAGGTGTTTTGTTATAATTATTATGAAAGGAAGTACACATTTTTATAAAAAAAATATTCAATTTTTTTTAAGTTTTTTTTGTGAAAAAAAACATAATCTCTTAAAAAAATCAATTACGTTTCCATTTTACATATATAAGTTGCGCAACATCAATACTATATCGGTCCTTTTGTCTGATTTTAAGTCATCATAAAACATAATCTCTTAAAAAAATCAATTATGTTTCCATTTAACATATATAAGTTGCGCAACATCAATACTATATCGGTTCTTTTGTCGAATACATTTGTCTGATTTTAAGTCATCATTTACTAGCCAATGTTGGTTACGGAGAGAAATGGCTTTGTAATGTGCGTCGTCACCTTACGCATACGCTCCGTTGGTGTACTCAACTAACCCAGCCAGTTTGTAGGTTCTTAAGGAGCCTTTAACTAAGAGTTATTGTACCTGCTAACAAAAGTTTCTTCTAAAGGTCATTTGTCCTTTGTCCCATACAAATTTCTTTGAAACTTTTGCACTTTGTATTCTGTGCCCCGGGCAGCAGCTTACAAGGGCGCCAAATCCATGTCCCTCTAAAATACTCGTAATTGAAAATGGCTGACACTTATTAAAACAGATGCGGAAATTTTCTGTCAATTTTTAAGAGTTTTTTCTACCATTTCATCATTTAAAATAAAACTAATTTCAAACTGCAAACTCTAAATATTTTCTTTATTAGTTCACGTTTCTTACAATTTTATACAAAAAATCAAAAGGAAAATTAATATTTATTTGGTTATTTATTGTGAAACATCTTTAATTTGAGTCTATTTTCGTCTCCAAAATTCTTCAAACTGGTCTTCCGCCCTTCTTCAAAAATCTGGGGAGATTGATGGAATTTAAGGATTGAAGGTTTGTCTGTGTGTTGTCTTTGTTAAGCATTGCCTTTTGTCTAATCAAACAAGTATCTTAAAAACTGAAGGGGCGATTGAATCAAGTTTTTGCACCGGTTTGGAAAAATCTGACTGATATCAACGTATTATATACATATATGGGACATTCCATGCCAAATCGGACAGTTTGAAAAAAATTATTTTTGATTTTCCCAATTTTTTGATATTTTTTAGTATTCATCCATAGATCCATCCTGGTAAGGTTTGAGATTTTTTTGATGGACCGTTAAAAAAATATCGAGTTTTCAAAAAATCGCTCTTTTCTGGTTAATTACTCATAACTTTCTTAATAATGGTCCAAATTGAATAATTTTTTTTTAATTTAACTTTTTCAATTTTATTTTTCAAAAAAAAAAAAAAAAAAATATAAAAAAATTATTGAAGCTGTTCCAAAATAAGATTCTATAGATTTTAAGTTTTAAATCCTTTTTCAAGTGTATGTAAGTAAGTAATATGTGAGTGCATATTTAGTTTTTTTTTTTTTGAAAATTTACTATTTTTATCAATTTCCCAGCTTTTAAGCACAGGTGGAACTGATTCGACAAGTGAATGATTCTAGAACGTTTAGATGCTAATGAAAGCTATTTTATTCAAAAAGACGAGTGATCGATAAATGCTGACAGTGGAAATGTTAATTCTTGTTTGTTCCGATTAATTTGAAACAGCTTTTATCTTCTGACAAGTACACCTCCCACAGTGATGAATAGGTTAACTGTTTCGTTTCTATTTTGTTCTACTATTTATGCACATTTAACTTCGCTCACCAGTGTCAAATTTTGCGTTGTGTTACCAAAATAATGAATTGCACTTTGGACCAATGATGCTGCAAGATGAAGATGACACTTTTTTTATCATTAGTCCTGTATGCTGATGATGATAGATAAGCTCATCCAAACGCGTTCGTGAGGTAAATCGTCTTAGAAGTAGATTGAATGTAGTTTTGTTACATTTAGTTTATTTTTTATCGATCAATAAGTGTAATCAATGAGGTAAAAGTGTTTTATATAATTATCGAGTAATATTACACACCGTTTATTTTGTAATAATAATATGATATAATAATAATTGAAAGAAGATTAAGTACCTAGAAAGTAACAATAAAGAAATGATTAAAAAAAATCACAATTTTCAAAAATCGAAAAAAAAATAAATAAATGAGCGATTTTTTGAAAACTCGATGTTTTTTTAACGGTCCATCAAAAAAATCTCAAAACCTTACCAGGAACTGTCTATGGATGAATACTAAAAAATATCAAAAAATTGGGAAAATCAAAAATAATTTTTTTTCAAACTGTCCGATTTGGCATGGAATGCCCCATATATGTATATATTAAATATATTGTTCACTTACGTCTAAAATTTACGTTATTGCCCTTTGTTTGCAAACTGTGGCAATTTTTTCAGTTTCACGGTATGCTTATGGCAATTAATCGGCAATTAATGGCGTTTTCAAAAATAATTTTTGACCAGAAATTATAAATTCATGCCTACACATAAAATTTGCCTACACATAAAATTAGCGTGATGGCCCTTTTTGGGCAAACTATAAGAGCGGCAATTTTTTGTTTATAGCAATTAATCGGCAATTAATATCGCTTTTAAAAATATTATTATTAAAAGTGGTCATGCTACCCTTACGCCTTAAATTTATGTTATTGCCCTTTGTGGGCAAACCGTAGGAGTTGCATTTTTTTTTGAATTCACGGTATGTTTACGGAAATTAATCTGCAATTAATGGCGTCTTTAAAAATAATCTTTGACCAAAAATTAAAAAGTTAGCCCTTACACCTTAAATTTACGTGATTGCCCTTTGGGGGCAAATCATAAAAGCGGCAATTTTTTTGACTTCATATTTTACGGAAATAAATCCGCAATTAATGGTGTTTTTGAAAATATTATTTTAGAAAGTAATCATGCTAACTTTACGCCTTAAATTAACGTTATTGCCCTATGTGGGAAAACCGTAGAAGTTGCAACTTTTTTGAATTCACGGTATGGTTACGGCAATTAATCTGCAATTAATGGCGTTTTAAAAATTAATTTTTGACCAAAAATTAAAAAGTTAAATGTGTAAGACATAAAGTTAACGTGATTGCTCTTTGTGGACAAACGATAAGAGCGGCATTTTTTTGTTTTCACGGCAAATTTACGGCAATTAATGGCGTTTTCAAAAATATTATTTTCGAAAGATGTCATGCTTACTTTACGCCACTTTACGTGATTGCTCTTTGTGGGCAAACGATAAGAGCAGCATTTTTTTTTCACGACAAATTTACGGCAGTTAATCGGCAATTAATGGCGTTTTCAAAAATAATTTTTTCAAAAGTTGTCATGCTAACCTTACATCCAAAATTTACGTGATTGCAATTTGTGGCAAATCGAAAGAGCGGCAATTTTTTTGTTTCCACGGCATATTTACGGCAATTAATCGGCAATTACTGGCCTACTCAAAAGTTATTTTTTCGAAAGTTGTAATGAGATGAGTCATCTGCACTTCCAATTTTTTCAGCTGGAGTTGAAATTGGCTTACTGTCATTCATATAGAATCTTTTTAACACTCTCTCAGCATAACTTGTTCGAGCTCACATGAATCTCTCCACCTGACGATCGTGACAATTGCATTCCCAAAAACCATACAGCATCCAAAAGTGTAATTTCGAAATGTGTCCTCAAAAATTCCACCAGTCTCATACCACCTTCTCTCTTCTTTGCCGCCATCAATCCCGCTATCAATCCATCATCGATGTAGATTGTCAGTATAAGACGGTTATCAGTATCGCTTCCAACGAAGACGCAAGGATCCATTTCAGAATCTTTTAAGTTGAATTTCTTTAACACATGCGTGAATTTTTTGTTCCAACAACGAGAAGCTTGCTTTAAGCCATAAAGGCTTTTCCGTAACTTGCACACTTTTCCAGAACCTTCATCGAATCCAAGAGGTTGACGCACAAAGATGTCTTCATTTAAATCGTCATTTAAAAAGGCTGTTTTATCGTCAAACTGGATAAGAGACAACCCTTCACAAGCAGCAATAGCAAGAACTGTTCGAATGGAAATAAATTTTGCCACAGGGCTGAATATTTCAACATAATCTACTCCATATTCTATTCCTGTGTAAACCCAAGAATCACCAGCCTTGCTTTGTATTTTCTCCGCCCATGCGCATCCAAATTCTTCATTTTGAACACCCATTTATTATCTATGATCTTCCTGTTTGTTGGTTGTTCAACTAAGTCCCAAGTTCGATTTTTAAGCAGACTTTTCACCTCGTCTGCCATCGCTGGTTTCCAGTAATTCTACAGCCTTACATTCACTGCCCCACCAAAGCTCATATGGGTTTTTGCCTTTAACTGGACTAACACCAGTTCGATTAAGTATGAACACTGCAGTATTAACTGCTTCTGCACAGAATTTCTTTGATAATCCACTTGCACAAAGCATGGTCCTGGCCGCTTTCACAACGGTGCGATTCTCCCGTTCAAATTACCATTCTACTCCGGAGTGTAGAGCCCTGTAGTTTCATGGCGAACAGAGTGCTTGTATAAGAGTGATTTAACGCAGTTGTTACATGAAAAATTTTAATTCCGTCCTTTTTCAGCTGATTTCGACCCTTTACAATGTTCTGGTGCGCCATCCGTTCTTGCCAAACTTTAAGTGGTAATACCTGACTAGCCACATTCGCTTTTCCCAACGTCGCCATTTTATAAAGCTGCCCCTGTCGCTCTCCCACTGCCGGTAATGGCACCGTCCTTTTTCACAAACCTGCATTGAAGACTATCGAAGATAATTCTCAAACCTTTATCTAAAGCCCGAGTTTGTGAAAATAGATTCCCTGTAAACTTTGGGACATGGAGAACGTCGGATAAATATTTTTCCGTCCAAGTATTCCCAATTGATGCATGAATGTTTATGTATCCAATGCCCTGTGCAAAAATCTTTTCACCACTTCATATCTGAATACCAACAGGATCAGTAAATTGCCTAAAACACGCAAACCATTCTTTCCTGGACGTCATATGGTCGCTGGCACCAGAATCTAAGTACCAATTTTGACTAACTGGGTTATCCATTGCAACTAACGCATTGCAAACAAAAATATGTTTCCCTTGAACCTCACTTCTAATTCCAGTCCATTGTCTCTTGTCTCGCTCCTCAATCTCATTGCATCGTCTTTGCACCTCATCTGCACTTCCAGTCCATCGTCGATCAAAACTATCAAACCCTCCATTTCCCTCACTTGAACTTCCAGTCATCACCCCTTCGTACCTCACTCTTAGTTCCAGTCCACCTGCTGCGATCAACTACCGAATTTCTCTTTGGACAATCTCTTTTCCAGTGCCCATGCTCGTTACAAGTGAAACACTTTCCTGGCTTGGAAGACTTTGGATTCCTCTTCTTTGCCTTTTGCTTGGCCACTAAAGCAACGGATAAACTTGTCGCATGCGATGACATGCGAGTCTCCTCCATGTCGAGTCGTGACGTAAGGTTTTCCAAGGTCTGCTGATCTTTGGTAGTCGATTCCCATGCACAGAAAAAATGTTTAAAATTATTTGGAAGGGGCATTAAAACCTTCGTTATGATCATGCTTTCCGAAATCACCTCCCCAATTGTAGAAATACCAGAGTTATAAAAGAAGATGTCCAGAGATTAAAATGAAACGACCACGTTAGTTCAAGTACAAGAATATATTAATTGTAAAAGTTTAACGTTACAGGAAGTTCATTTCAAAGATAAGTGATTTTAGACTTAGTAGAAAGATATTGTGTAAGGGGGCGTTGAGTGTAATTAGTGTTGACACTTATTTAATATTATATTTAACACACCCTCTCAACACTTAAGAATTTAACAAAAATCAAAATTAAATAAACCTTAAATATTAACAAAATTATAATTTTTCAGATATTATTAATATGGTAGATATTAATATGTATATGGAAAAAATACTTTCAATAAAAATTCAAAAATAAAATACGTTAATCTCCAAAAGTAAGTCCAAGATTCTTAAAGCAAAAACGATGTTTTGGTAGTGGTGTACATTTCGTAAAAGCATCGGCTAACATTAATTCTGTTTGCAAATATTTAAGCGTAATAGTTCCATCACATATAGCTTCTCGAATATATATATATTCTGGATCGCTTTCCTTGATAGTGTGCAATATACTGGGCGCTTTGACTATCAGTGTATAAAACGATTGATTGCTCCTCACGTAGAACTCCTAGTTCAACCAGCAAAAGCTTAAAATATTTAGCCTTCTTAGCAGCGGATGTTAAAGTAACATATTCGGCTTCAGCACTTGATGTAGTTACTATAGGTTGTTTTTTTGATTCCCAGTCAATAGGAGCTCCAGCCAAAACGAATACAATACCCGATTGAGATTTGCGGTCATTGATGTCTTCCGCCCAATTGGAATCGGAGTAAGCAGATAATGGTTTTCCTGTTCTGGAATAGAGAATTTTTGAATTAATTGTTCCTTTCAAATACCTAAGGACAGATAAAGCTAAATTCAAGTGCTGCTTTCTGGGATCTTGATTAAATTGAGACAGCATGTTTACATTGCAAGAGATATCTGGGCGGCTAAAAGTAGAAAGGTGTAAAAGACTTCCAATGATTTCCTGATAAGACTGTTTGTCAACCGGCTCTTTTTCATCATCGCATGAAGGCTCTTTTTCCATTTTGGTTTTAGGTGGCATTGGTAAGGTATTTGGCTTACAATTTAAAAGATTATATTTTTTTAATAAGTTCCTTATATAACAAGGTTGACTTATGGTTAAGGTTCCTTCGGCACGATCTCTTAAAACTTCTAGTCCAATAGTAACTCGTGGTGCACCTAGATCTCGAATATCAAAATTGGATTTTAAATGTGTTTTAAGTTTAGAGTATGAAAAGATATCATTTGTTGCTACGATTAGATCATCTACATAAGCAGTTATAAAAGTTACTAAGTTGTTATTTCTTTTAAAATATATACACCTGTCATAATTAGAATTGCTGAAACCGTCCTGTTTTAAAATTGTGTCCAATTTTATATTCCACTGATGACCAGATTGTTTTAAGCCATAAATAGATTTTTTAAGCTTACAGACCTTATTTGTATCATGAAAAAATCCTTCAGGCAGCTCCATATAGATGTTTTCGTCCAAGTCCCCATAGAGAAAAGCTGTAGAGACATCTATATGAAAAAGGTCTAAGTCCTCCTGTGTAGCAATGGCGTATAGAAGTCTAATTGAACTTATTTCGGCAACCGGAGCGAAAGTTTCGAAATAATCTACTCCGTACTGTTGAGTGTATCCTTTGGCAACCAGTCTAGCCTTTCTGCGTTCGACTGAGCCATCAGGATTAAATTTGGTCTTAAAGACCCATCTGCAACCGACAATGTTGGCATCCTTTGGTCGATCTACAAGTATCCATGTCCCGTTTTTACTTAGGAGCTCCATTTCCATTTTCATTGCGTCTTTCCATTCATTCACATGCCCAGACATTTCTATTTCTTTTATTGATTTCGGGTCAGTTAAATTCACAAGATTTGCAGACTCATTAAGTGGCATTACTAAATCATTGTTAGCATCCTCAAAAGTTTCGTTTTCATATTCGTTTTCTTCTAATTTGTCCTTTTTTATTTGCTGCTCAGTTTCCAGCTCTTTTGAATCACCCTGTTCTGAATTGTCATCGCCTGTAAGCATGTCATCTTGTTTTAAATCATAATTTAGATACTTATTATCAGTTTGGCGACTACCAGATTCAACAAAAACTACATCTCTACTTTTCAAAATTGAACGACTTCCTCGCTTCCACAATCTGTAGGCTTTAGCATCTTCACAATAGCCAATTAAAACGTATTCTTCACTTTTTGGGTCGAATTTACCATTCTTCCCATCCTTGGTCAAAGCAAAAGCTTTCGAACCAATTTCTCGAAAGTGAGAAACATTTGGTTTAATTGAAGTCCACAGTTCTTCAGGTGTTTTTCCATTATTCGGTTTAGTTGGACATCTGTTGCGGATATATGCTGCGGTATTAACAAGCTCGGCCCATAAAAACTTGGGCAGATCGGCTTCAATCATCAGGCAACGTGCCATTTCAACGAGGGTTCTGTTAGCGCGTTCTGCAATCCCATTTTGTTGGGGAGTGTATGCGGATGTAAATTCTTGTTTAATTCCACTTGCCTTACAGATTTCAGAAAAGGCCCTACTTGTGTATTCAGAACCATTATCTGATCTTATTCTTTTAATTCTGAGGCTCATTTGATTCTCGACATAGTTCTTAAATTCTATAAACTTCTCCAAGAGTTCAGATTTTTTACGAATAAAATATACAAATATTTTTCGAGAATAATCGTCTACAAATACAATAAAATAAAGTGACTTACTCAGGGACTCGGTTCGCATCGGACCGCATATGTCCGAGTGGATAAGTTCCAAGCAGTGTGTTGTAGACTTTTCCAGTTTTTCTGCAAAAGGTAGTCTAGTCTGCTTCCCTCGTATGCAAGATGTACACTTAAGCTCAAACGCATCAAAATTCGGCAATCCACTGACATAACCTTTCCGCTGCAGTTGTTTCAAAGACTCACCATTCAAATGGCCCATTCGATTATGCCACATTTCGAAGCTATTGGCACCTCGTATAGAATTAGCTTCTTTGACTTCGAAAGCTGCACCTCCAGTTGGATTTACGATGAAAAGTCCCTCCTGCTTCCTGGCACTCAAAAGCACCTTTCCTGATTTATTTACAATTGTTGCACCTTCACCTTCAAATGTAACTTGGCCTCCGCAATTGGTTACTTTATTAATTGAAATGAGATTTTCCTTCAGATCTGGAACATATTATGTATTATAAAATATGCACTTCCGAGATTTGTCACCTATTTGATTGTAAATTGATACCGTACCGATTCCCATAATTTGGACCTTTTTATCATTAGCTAATTTTACATACCCCATATGGTTTTTTGACAGGTTAGAAAATAATTTTTCATCAAAACACATGTGGGAGGTAGCTCCACTGTCCACACACCATCGACTTTCTTTGCCTGTGCCAATTTTGCCAACAACTTCTAATGCCTTGGATGATGTTGGCAGAGATAAATACTCTTGCATAATAAATCCACTCTCGCTTTCATCATAAACCTGTTTTGCTTGTTGACCAAAGCTCCAGCATTCCTTCGCTTTATGACCTTTTCTTCCACACCTCCGACAATTATACTTAAACTCTCTTGAATTGTCATGATATTTATTATTGTAATTCATTTTGGGCTTCGCATTTCGTTCATTGAATGTGTTATTGTTCGAGTAATGATGATTGAAATTACCTCGTACTTTTAGTGCGTTATTTTCGCATGTTTCTCGTTTCTTATCACCAACTTCCATTAATCTTATTCGAACTGTTTCTAACTTTGGACCTTCCT
The DNA here is from genome assembly GCA_946251815.1 of Dasysyrphus albostriatus. NCBI lineage: Eukaryota > Metazoa > Arthropoda > Insecta > Diptera > Syrphidae > Dasysyrphus > Dasysyrphus albostriatus. Next base: position 105,422,658 of record OX276335.1, on the reverse strand, counting down.
CTTGAGCATCAAAGGCAGCCTGCACGCTTTTATAGTTTTCATCCAGACTATCTAATAATAAAATAACAAGAAGATCATCATCTAATTTTGCATCTAGCTCTGTGAGCCGACTAATTATAGAAAAAAATCCTCTCAAATACTCATCCATTGTTTGTGTTGGATTCATACGGATATTTAGAAGTTTCCTAAATTCTTCCACCTTTTGCCAGACGCTCTTTCTGTTGTAGCTCGATTCCAGGAAGTCCCACACTTCTTTGGAAGTGTGAAGATTTTTGACTAGCGCTACAATGTGTGGTTCCATTGCCAGCAACATTTCGCTCCGCGCATCCATATCCTTGTCGTCCCATTGGTCTTGTTTCTTAACGTTTTCCTCCGGTCGTTCTTCCTTACCCTGAACTATCTTCAAAAATCTTAATTTATGAAGGATCCCCTCCATCTGCACGCTCCAAGTTGGATAATTTTCACCATTGAAAAGAGTTATGCGACCATGTACTAGGGTTGAATGCGCCATATCGTATCGACTTAAAAAATGGTTTATAAGAAATACTTTTACTCCCGAAATATTAGTTTAAATGGTATGCTCTTTTTATGTACAATCTTCTGGGCCCATAACCTGTAGAAATACCAGAGTTATGAAAGAAGATGTCCAGAGATTAAAATGAAACGACCACGTTAGTTCAAGTACAAGAATATATTAATTGTAAAAAAACGTTACAGGAAGTTCATTTCAAAGATAAGTGATTTTAGACTTAGTAGAAAGATATTGTGTAAGGGGGCGTTGAGTGTAATTAGTGTTGACACTTATTTAATATTATATTTAACACCAATGTCTCTTAATTATCTGACAATATTGTCTAACCTGGATATGTGCGTCGAAACATCGTCATCTGGATCTTTTTCAAATCCATACAATTTTTGAAGCAACATGTGTACATTTGCCTTCGAAGTCTGTTCATGCACTGATTTTAATTTTACCCACATTTCAATGGCAGTCTTACAATTTACTATGTGTCGAAGCGGAATAGGGCCAACGCTCGTTGCAATTATCTGCTCAACTTTGCTATCACATTTCTTCAAAACTAAAAATCGCTTATCAAAAGCGGCTTGATTCTCAGCTTCAGCCTTGACCGGAGCCTCAGTTGTACCATCTACAATACTCAAATAGCCCAGAGGAGTTAAGCAAAATGGTGGCTTGAAATTTCCATAGGGAATACTGGTCGGCAGCATGCAGTTGCTCAATTTTAAAAGTGTTGTTTTCATTTTCCCGACTGTCGTTTACTATATTTTATTAACCTTTTAAGCTATTCTAAAATTAACAAGGTTCCCAGATTTCTAAGCACGTACCAAAAAATTCAACAAAAAAAATTAGCTGTATGCCCTTAATTCAACCTTTAATTTTTCCCGCGTTGTCTGGGCCCATAACCTGTTGAAAATATAGCTTGTAAAAAAGAAAACGACCGACTTCGAGAAAGAACACACTGCAACTACTCTGCTTTTATTATATAAAAAGAATATAATGCAAAAGCTTAAAACTAAATGAACAATATTTCCAGTGAGAGCATTGCCATTGCACGTTGGGTACTGCTAAGTCGACATCTTTCCGGTCGTAGGTTGGAACAGTTTCGCAGATTAAATGGTTGAACCTCAGATACTTCTAATATTCAATCAGATAAATATTTGGGGAACATACCATTACGCATCTTAAAAATAAAAATCATTCCATCATAGATCAGTCTCTGTTTGACATTCATCCAATTAAAACATTCGAGCATGATTCGAGTAGGAGTGTAAATACCTAGTTTCAAGATAATCCGCATTCTCCTGTTCTGAAGTCTTTGAACCCTCAGTTTGACATCTGCATTGGAGCCGAAGAGCAACGTTGAACAATAATTAAAGTGCGGCATCAATAGTGCATTATACAGAAGAATAGCTATTTCAAATGTTAATTGTTTTCGTATTCTACTCAAAAAATATATCTTCTCGAAATTTTAGCGCACACATGAACTGCATGCTCCTTGAATAACACCTAAGTATTTGATACTTTCAACGCAGTTTGACACACCATCCATACACACATTGATATCATCATTCACTCTAAACTTCATACATTTGGTCTTACTAACATTGACTTTTAGTTTATTCATTTTCAACCAATTATCAACACGCCTCAAGTCCTCATTCAATCTTTGGCACATTGTTTCACTATTATCCCCACAAATGTAGATCAGACTATCATCTGCAAAAAGCTTTACACTACAATATTTTAGGCATTTTTTGAAGTCGTTTATATATAAAAGAAAGAGAAATACACCCAGAACAGAACCATGCGGAACCCCTAGATCATTATTTATGGCACTTGAAATTTTATCATTTACTTTAGTTCTTTGACTTCTATTTGTCAAATAGGAAGTAAACCATTCCAATTCACGAGCACGCACGCACACCATACAACCACAACTTTTTAAGCATGATATTTCTATCACAGAATGTCCACAATTAATTTGTCTCTTCCACTTCCACACAACACAATTTATTGCAGTCTCACAAGAATGACCTCTTCTAAATCCAGATTGTTCATCAATTAATAAATAATTGTCTTCTAAGTAGTTTTGAAGCTGTTCAGCAACGAACTTTTCTAAAAAGTTTTCACACGTAGATAACATATTCACCGGTCTAAATTCCTCACATTTATTGGTATTGTTCACCTTTTCAACTGGAATAACTACTGATTCTTTCCATATTGCAGGAGAAATGCCAGATTCCCAAAGATTTGTTGATCAGTTTCAAAAGAATCGGACGGATAATCTCGATTGACTGCAGAATTATTTCTTTATTAAGCCTAAATACATCATTTTTATTATTTAGATTTTTAATTAGTGAATATAATGACCTCTCATTTGAAAAACCAAAAGTAAAAAATCGCATTGCAACTTATTTCCGATGACACAAAATTAACGTTTTCTACCGACGCATTTATTTCCCGAATACTGGCTACGAAGTATGTATTAAATTTGTTCGCAATATCAGTTGATGTCGTTGACGACTCCTCCCCGAACTTAACATTTTCAATTACACTAGTTTTTGAATTTTGTAGCACAATGTTTTTGAGCACCTTCCACATTTCGATCGGATTTCCAGACTTAGCAGTTATCTGAGAAGTAATATAATTAATTATAATATTAATAATTAATATAATTAACAAGCAAGCTTAATTTCACTTTTATAACTATGTATTACGTACAGATTTGTATATTGCCCAATTTTGGGTCGTACTAATAAAAACGGCGGTGTTATAAGCTTTAACTTTTTCCTTTTTTAACCTATGTAAATGCCTCACAACATAAATCTAATTTTTCGCAAAATGCGTTTGATAAACTATTTATTTAAATCTTCCTCCAAGTATATATCCGAAAACCTTTATCTATTCAAAGAACGATCAAACCGTTGTTTTGTAAAGCGAATAGTTTTGTACTTTTGATGTTTTAAACAGGTTTTTTGTTTAGCTTGCAACTCCACCCTAATAGTTTCGTGGTCAGATATTTTATCATCTGCATTAATTTTAATTTTAAATTTAGGTTTAAAGTCTCTATTTGTAATAACATAGCCTATTACCGAAGCAGAAAACTCAGTAATTCTAGTAGGTTGATTCACTAACTGTCCCTGATCAAACACAATTTCCAACAGCCTTTCCGTATTGCGATCATTTGTGAGTAAATCTATATTAAAATCCCCAGTTTCTAAAGCATAATAACATCAATCAGAGAAAAATGTTAAAAAATCGGTTACCGATGAGCTAGGAGATCTATAAAACACTGCCAACGTCCATTTTTCTTCATTCACCCACACATACATTTGTAAAAACCACACAGAATTAATGAAGTTTGAAATATCCACTACTTGAAAACGTATCCCATTTTTAATATATATTAACACTCCCCCAGTGTGTCTAGAGTGTGAAGTACTTAATATATGTTTGTAGCCAACAACGCCAATTTCTGATCTCTCTATTCTGTCTGTTATAACGGGTGATTTTTTAGCTGGTTTGGTTTTGGCAACACTGGTTTTGACAGCTGACGTGTGTTTAGTACCTTGTGTCACTGTCAAACAGCTTCAGTTTGGTTTGCAATTTAACCATGGATCGTCTTACAAATGAACAACGCTTTTACTATCAAAATTCGTGCTCGGTTCGAAATGTTCATCGCGCGCTGCTTCCATTTTATGGTCGGCATTCTCGACCTTCTGAGCAGTCTATTCGGAAGATTGTGACCAAATTTACTTTGTTGGACATTAAACCACCAACACGTTTACGTACTGTGCGTAGTGAAGAAAATATTGCGGCCGTATCAGCTAGTGTGACAGAAGACCGCGAAATGTCGATTCGGCGCCGTTCCCAGCAGTTAGGCCTTTGTTACAGCACTACGTGGAAAATTTTGCGGAAGGATTTGGGCGTAAAGCCTTTTAAGATACAGCTGGTGCAAGAACTAAAGCCAGCCGACCTACCACAACGCCGAATTTTTGGTGAATGGGCTCTTGGAAAGCTGGCCGAGGATCCGCTTTTTTATCGAAAAATTGTGTTCAGCGATGAGGCTCATTTTTGGTTGAATGGGTACGTAAATAAGCATAATTGCCGCATTTGGAGTGAAGATCAGCCAGAAGCATTGGAACAGCTACCAATGCATCCCGAAAAAGCCACTGTTTGGTGCGGTTTATGGGCCGGCGGCATTATTGGGCCATATTTCTTCAAAGATGATGCGAATCGCAGCGTTACTGTCAATGGTGAACGCTACCGAGCGATGATAACAAACTTTTTTTTGCCCGAAATGGAAGTTCTTGACTTGCATGATATGTGGTTTCAACAAGACGGTGCCACATGCCACACAGCACGAAAACAATGGCGCAATTGCGAGGCGAGTTTGGTGAACAGTTAATTTCATGTTTCGGGCCGGTCAATTGGCCGCCTAGATCGTGCGATTTGACACCATTTGATTATTTTTTGTGGGGGTATGTCAAGGCTAATGTCTAAAGGGACAAGCCCGCTTCGATTGACGCACTGGAAGCCAACATCCATGCATTCATTCGACCGGCTGATATGTGTGAAAGAGTATGCCAAAATAGGACTCAGCGGATGGGCTACCTGAGACGCAGCCGCGGTCAACATTTGCATGAAATTATCTTTAAACATTAAATTGCAAGGTTCAAACTATCGATTCAAATAAATATTTCATTCATTTTTTCGAATTTTTTGTTTTTTTTTTTTTAAAGTTCTTAACCTCTTAAAAAATCACCCGTTACAAGTTTCACTTAAAATAACAAAATCAGGATGATATTTTTGTATTAAAATGTCCACTTCGCTCTTGTTAGCTAACAAACTTTGGATGTTCAATTAATAAAAAATTATTGATTCTGAATTCGGCCTTGTTTGCTGCAAATATTTGATTTTTTCGATTGCTTTAAAAACTAAATTCACGTCCTTTAGTATTTCGTTCTGCCTTTTTAAACAACTGATTCAAAAACTCTCTTCCATTTTTTTAGACAAATTGCATATTTTACCTCTGGGATTATTTCTTTTCAGAACATTCACATCATAATTATTTCCTAAGCTTTCTTCCACTGTTTATTTCACTTTATTCATAGATTCAATGTTTTCACATGACACAACAATAGTTCCTTTACTTTTTTAATCCCGGCTACCCGTATGGCAAATTTCACCTCAGATTTAGTTTTATCGAAATTTTGGTGCTCTTTCGGTTTAATCAAAATAGCACCTTTTTTAACAGCACTCGCGTAGGTTTTTTTTCGTTGTTTAAATTTTCATCAATAGATTTTTAATTTCCGATATAATTTTATTTTCGCTTGACATTTTTGACTCACTGTTAATTTTTTTATTTCGGATATAATTTTATTTTCACTTGACACTTTTGATTCACTGTTAATCACTTTATCGAATTTAGCACCGATCTCTTCAAACTTTTCTTTTATTTTCTTAATGTTCTCATGTTCTGAAGAGATATTTATTTTCCGCGACACGACTCACAAAAAATTACTAGGTATTTATTTTCTATAGTTTTATTTACATCATATTCGGCTAGGTTGGATGAAACATGCTTCCACACCCCCCTTTGCAAGCAACCAGGACTGAGTCTTGTTTATTGTTATTGCGGTTAGTCTTTTTGCACTCCCCGCAAATGCCACTAACACTCATGTTTGCACTTTTTTCTCACTTTTATTTAGTTGTAGTTATGTATAGCCTCTTGTCTCTTTTTTATACAAAATTCACACTGTTATATAATATTAACTTTGCTTTCTCTTTTTTTTTATCAACTATGTTCTTCACTTCCACTCAATTTAAACCGTTTAATTATATTAAAATGTATTAATATTTCTTAAACCCGATTTAATTTTCCATGTAACACTCAGCTTATCTTATAGAGAATTAAAAACTCTTTAGATAAAGCCAAAAATTATTTTATATTTCGCGATACTAATCCCTGTAATTTATTTCTTAAATCTTTCGTAGCCAAAATACGTCCGTATGCTTTGAAATTTCACTCGAGATAAAACTTCTTTTATCGCTATTTCCGCTTGGAACACGCTACAATGATCAGGGAGGAGACGGAAGAAGAGACTAATGTTTAGTCGTTCTGAGTACACACCACCACCTACCCCCTGTTTGGTTTTTGAGCCATCCGTGTAGAAATGAATTGCTTCATCTCTCAAAAATTCATTATCTTCCCAAGTGGATCTTGTTGTAGTTGGAGTGTTTAGGGATTGATTCGAATACATATATCGAGGGGTGTGATGTTAATCAGTATGTCTAAAGCAGCGGAAGTGTCGAACGGAGAGCTCCGCTGATACACATGCAAGCCGATCTCTGTACTTTGCTAAGCTTATCACTATAAGTTACTTTATCTAAAGCAGTTCACCGTACTGCTACCCCATGAGTGAGTATCGGTCTGATGACCGCTGTGTATAGCCAGTGGGTGATATGTGGCGACAAACCCCATTTGCTTCCAATAGCTTTTTTACAGGAGAAAAGTCCCACTGTGGCCTTTCTAACTCTTTCCTGTATATTTGGTTTCCAGCTCAACTTGTTGCCTAAAATCAGACCCAAATATTAAGCTTGATCTGAGAAGTTAAGTGGAATACCATTTATTGATGGAGATTCTATTTTCGGAATTTTATATTTCCTTGTAAAGAGGACAAGTTCAGTTTTGTGGGGATTGACACCTAGTCCACATTTGTCTGTCCATTTAAGTAGTTTGTCGCGAGCGGTTTGCATTAATTCTATAATATAATGATTTGAAGATGCTTTCCTGATATTGCAATGGCAACGTCATCAGTATATGCAATAACTTTGAAACCATCCGCTTCTAGATTGACTAATAGTTCATTAATCAAGATGTTCCATAAGAGTGGGTATAGGACTCCACGGTGTGCCTCTGCTAACAGATCTTCTAACAGAAGATTTACCTAATGTTGGGCTAATTATTCTGCTTCTTAGCATGAAGCTGATTAACTCCCTAAGTAAGCTATCAACATTCAAGTTCTTAAGCGCGGTTGTTATTGCTATATTGCCGAAATTGTTGAAATCACCTTCGACATCTATGAATGCAACCAGAGTATAATCTCTATGAAGAAGGGAATATTCAATAGTGCGTACCAAGTTATGCAAGGCCCTTTCTACCGATTTCCGATCGAAGCTGTCGATTGCCCATTTGAGTTTTTCTCTAGTAATCAGACCTAGTTTATTTATTGTTATATTGTTTGACTCTATTGAGTTAAAACTGCATATATTTTTTTATATCTCTTAAGGGAGTCTTTATAGAATTCCCAGTCGGAGTCATTGGAATATTTAGCTCGGTTGAAAAGTTTTCTACATTCTTTTCTGAGCGATTCTAGCCCTGAGTTCCACCAATGAGGTTTCTCTTTTCCTCTTACTTGGATAAGAGGACAGGATATGTCCATTGATTTGTTGAGAGCTGAGGTGAGATCATTGACTTTATTGTCAAGATCGTTCCTGTCTAAGGGGAAACTTAATAGGTTAGGTTTAATTAATCTGCTAAGAGTATCTCTAAATTTTGACCAGTTAGTTTTCCGATGATTCCAATAAGCTATCTGTTTCGTAGTTTCATCGTTTAGATTCAATTGTATATACCTGTGATCAGAGAAAGAGTGCTCTTCTGATACTATCCAATTCGTGATCGATCGTAATCGAGTCGGAGACAAGAGTAATGTCTTATACTTCCTGCCGGTTTCTGGTAATGAAGGTTGGTTCATTATCTATACTGCTTACAATGAGGTTAGTACTGAGAATAAAATCAAAAAGTGACTCACCTCAACTGTTTATATCAGAGCTACCCCATACTGTATGGTGGGCGTTAGCATCACATCCAATGATGAGGCAGATTTTTTTGCCGTTCAGTATCAGCGACTAACCTCTTTAGCGTGTCGCCAGGGAGACGGCCAAGGTGGTCGTGGCCGAGGTGCGCAGACGCATATATACAGCGCAGACGTAAATATACATTAGTGTTACTTCTTACCAATATGCAGGATCTATGGCCACCTTTATCCGATACATGCAGCAAGTAGTAACCAGAAGTGCTGGGTCCTTGAATTGTGGATTCGTAAATCCAGGGTTCCTGGGTCAGAATGAAACCCCATTGTTCTTGATGCGGAGAAGAAGGGAGGCCGAACCCTGTTTTGAGTGCTGGAGGTTAATCTGGAGTAATTGCAGCATCATTGCTACCATTCTACAGATTTATTAAGCTCATCTTCAGATTCTGACTCAGAAGGTGACCGTAGGAGATCATTCTCACTGAGCAGAATTTCGGACGTGGTGCGATCAGTCTCCATGTCAGAGAAGCTGTCGATATTGGTTCGGAGAGCATATTCTCGTGTTAGAAGTACCCGGTGCATCTACTTCTATTGCTGGTTGGTCGATGCAACGAGTAATGATCTATGGCGGTAGAGGTGGAGGTGTTTCCTCATCTTTTTTTCTAGACTTTCAAGATAGCGGTAGTCCAACCAAACCTAATAACACCTTGAGTCGACACTAGGGGAGCCAGAGATTCCTTATTGAGTACAATGATGGCAGATCTATAAGGACCAACTGGATCTTCTAGCTTCGCCTTCCTTCCAGTCGTGAGTAGGGAGAGATGGATTACCGTACCTGACCATCTTAAGAATTGTATCCTTGCAGGATAGATTTGCTGAAATTCTGATGCGAGCTCTAGGTCTGCAAGGAATGTCTTCCTTAGCCACGACTTCCAGCTTAGCACCAAGCCATAGCCCCTCTAACCTACTAACAGCAAGCTTATATAGATCTTATGATCTCTGGTCATCAAAGTCGACGAGTTTGTCCCGACCCTGGTGCCACCCTGCATCCTCAAAGACAACAGGCTCTCCTGGATTCTCCATTATAAGAGTCCAGTATGATTCCTGAAGTTTATTTGAGACCGTCGTCCATTGATCGGAAGAGATCATACCATCCACATTGCTTCTGTCGATGACAGCTACAATAGTCTTATCCTTTAGCACGTCACTAAAGGACAAGTCTTTTTTGGCATAGGAAGTGTTATGCACCTTTGGTTTTTTGGGGTCCGGAGTGGCTCCCTCTACAGACCGTTGTCGCTTTGTCGAAAAGTGTTTGCTGGTCGTAGGTTTACGAAAAATGCTTTTGGCTCAAGTGAGTTTAGTGGATTGCTTCGAGTCTAGATCGTTCAGTGGCATACTTCCAATGACTTTCACTATTCTCTCTGCGGCCCGTCTCTTGCTGCGTGATGCATTTTTGTTTCTCTCGCTGGTGAAAGATGAGCTGTATGTCACAGGTCTGCCATCAGGGAGGGAACCCTCCACCGTGTTCGGACGGGGTCTGCACTCACCAGCGGTAATATCACGCGTCGCAGATATTTAACTTGTCAAAACAGCCCCCTTCGAACCCGTGGGAGGTCTATTTGAAGGAGTGGTTTTAGAGCCAAGCGTCATGGCAATATTTCCACGATTTTGTATACAGAGTGTTTTTACTTCCGTACCCTTTGGGACTTGACCACCGTCAGCTGAAGAGAGGCTGACAGTCGCAGTCTCACCACTACTAACGCTGGGCAAACCCACCGAGTACGGATTGTGTATAGTACTAGCGGGTGGTACACCTCCTCCCTTACTAGTAATAGCGTCTAGACTGTGAGTCGTTTCATCATTCCTAGGAGTGCCTGGGATGATGGTCGGCTCAAGAGTCCTACCGCTCTTCACAATTTTGTATTTATCGCTGGCGACTTAACCTCACCTGAGGTCAAGCCCTCGCCGGCAGTCGCGACACCTACCGGCTTTTGAACGTATATCCCCATTCGATTTTGTTTCTCTTTTATTTTGCTTTTGTCCATATTTGTTCAAGTTTTCTAACATTGAGGTTTTTGTTTGAATTATGTTGGTTGTGTGGCTCTGCAGCTGGATTGCTGGAGAACCTCACGTAAGCACCCCCACCACCACAAGGTCAACTCGTAGAAGGTGAGAATATCGTGATGTTTATCCAAGTTTTTCTGACTCCGATTAATATTTTCAATCGATTCTGGTTGTTAGACAAATCAGTAATAAAATTTTTACGGAACTCCAGTACAGGGACTATAGAGCAGACCGATATTATTGGTCACTAAATGAAAATATAGTCGACTCCCTCTTAGTCACGCGACAAAAAAATCAGTTCAAGTTATTTTTTTTTTTTTAAAGATTTTTGCGAAAATTCGATTTAGAAAGAAAAAAAATACATATGGAAATTTGAAGGTACACAAATATGGCAAACAAAAAATTCTTGTTGGAGGGAAATTCGACTTAGAGGGAGTTTGACTTAGAGGAATTTGACTGTAAATAAATACAATCGATAGCCAAATAAATTAAATAGCAGATTGATTGTGACATATTTTGCCCTAAACTACACGCTATAAAGGAGGAAGAAACTGAAAATCTTATAATATACGATATTTTAGCCTTTTTTGGGAGCTCCATAGCGCCGTTTGTAGTGGTTGTACAAAAATAATTCCTCATATTTGTAGGAAATTTTGTTTATTACATATTTGTATACTTTCTTTCCGTTAGAATACACCGGAGAGAAGTTGTAGCCAAAAAAACCGACAAAAGTTCCGATTTTGTGTGGTTTTTCCAGGATTCTGAAGGGCGGAGGGGGCTGGAAATTTGGAATTTTTATCTACCAACCATAATAAATAACACTTCAAACATTTAAAACTACTCGACATTTTGTAGGGTAAAACCTCTCTATTTACTTGACTATTATACTATATCTTATGTAAGTTTAATTATATCAAATACATTTCAAAAAGGAGGCCACACTGATAACTTCCTGTTGGTGCGTTCGGAAGCTGAAGGCTCGATGTTAATTTGTTGTTAAAAAATCGCCAGTTCAAGATTTTCGAAATCCTTTTCAAGTGTTCAATATGCAATAAAGTGAAGACTAATGAGTAGAATAAAACTTACCCAAAGCTTATATTATCAACATATTTGAGAAGAAAATATTTATTTAACAATTTTTGGTAAAGTTTCTTGTAGTTTTTTCACTTAAAAAAAAAACAATGCTTGTTGAATTATTTTACAGAAGCAAATATCAATTGATTCGGCATTTTGAAGAAGGGAAGCGCCAAAAATTGAAAAACCATTTTATTTAATTTTCAATTTTTATTTTTCTTTCAACATAGATACACACGTTAGTAAAGAAAAATGAACGAAAATCGACATTTTTGACGAAATGAAATGGATTTATTTCCTTCTTCAAACTTCTTACCATTTTTACAGATATAATATATTTATTTTCATAACCCAGGCATTTAACATCATCGTCACATACAGGATATGTGTACTAATATTAATAAAAAGCATTTTTCATCAAACACACTAAGTAGTGCTCTAAAATTTCAGAAGGAGCCAGCTTATTCAATAATTGCAATAGAGTATTGAAATTTTTTTTTTTAATTTCTGTACATACTCTTGAAGACATTTTTTAAACAAAATCATATCTATTATGTGGTTTGAGAATGATGTTGAGTTATGAAACTCAATCTTTCCACATTAGCACAGCATTAGTTTGAAGAAGGGAACAAATCCATCGTACTTTTGTGTAATTAATTTACCTTGCATTTAATTTTTTGATAAAAACTGAAAGTAATTATGACCGCAACGAAAACAATTTGCTGGTATTAATTTTGAAATTTAAAATAAATTATTATTATTATTATTATTATTTATTACAATATAAATGAATTTACATTATAATACAAAGTTTTAAAAAGCGCCAGCTACCAGGGCTTGCGGCTAGAATTTACAAAATATGATGTGCACAATATAATATAGTAAAATATATTTATGTATGGGGCTGTCGGAGGCTTGGAATAGCTAAGCAAGAACACAAGTCTTCGACAGCCCCACACATACTCAAGTAGATATATTCGTTAGATAACATTTTCAATTTTAAGTATTATTAAGATTTTATATACATTTTTTATGTTTTCTATAGAGGGTGTTGATAAGAGGTCAATTAATTTTTTGTTTAAGATTGATTTACAAAGATCATTAACTTTGGGGCAATTGGAAATAAGATGCTGATGTGTTAAGGCACGACTGGATTGGCAGAGGTGACAGTTTGGAGGGGTTTCCTTTTTAAGAAGATGGCAATGCGTAAACTAAGTGCGTCCGAGTCGAAGGCGTGAGAAGCATTTGTTTATTTTAGTAGATGTTTCTGTTGGATACATATTAGGTTCTCCTCTTGGGTTAATGGTCGAATAGAGGTGGGAGTATGTTTTCCATTCTTCTACTCTTTTATGGTCCCAGTAAGAATTGACCAGTTTCAGGAAATCTCCCTTAGAAGGTGGAAGTGTATTTATAATTGTCTCTTCGGACGCGTTCTTCGCTTATTTTTGTTTCTGAATATGTTGTTTCGGATTTTGGTGATTATTGGTGAGCGGTTTTTGACATTCCCGATTGCTTTTATGGTGGAAAGGCTGTCGGACCAAATAACGACGTTTTTAGCTCCCGTGTTCGCTATTTCTGTAGCTTTAAGAATAGCGTGCGCTTCTGCGGAGCAAATTGAGAACTAATAAGGAAGTCGCGTACTGTAAAGGACACCAGATGTTTCAGAAACAACTGAAAGTCCTGTGCCATTGTCAGATTTAGATCTATCTGTGTACAGAATATGCCATAAATTACTTCTGTATTTGTCTATGATACCGTGGAATAGTTGCGAATAAATTTCTTTATTTGTAGAATCCTTTCTGAAAGATGATAGGTAGGTGTTCAACGAGTTTGTTGGTATTTTCCATGGAGGAGTGTTAACGGGCGTCAGTTTGTTGATTGTTGGAGGAATGCCAATGTTTGCAGATGATTTTAGTGCAATGTACATTAAGGATGGGTACTTTGAAGTTTTTATACGCAGTAAAATCTTCTTGTCATCTTCAATAATTGGGGAGTTGTAAGACTGGCAGATTTTTGGTGCGAGGCGAGCTGTTAGGAGGTCTCTGCGGTATTCAATGGACGGAAGGCCAGCTTCCGTGAGCATGTTTTCATTGGTGTGGTAGCAAAGGCTTTCAAACTGCTTCTGACTGCGGAGTGATAGGAGGGTTTAATAAATTGTAAAGTTGTTTTTGAGCATTTTCCGTAGATAACCAGTCCATAGTCAATCAGTCAGTGTTGGGGTGGACATAGCTATTTTTTGAGGATAAAAACTTAATTATATTTAGCCTGGTAAATAACTATTTTTTGAGAAGTGAAACGTGGTCCTTAAAACTAAAACTTTAATCAAGAGTAATACCTAAAATATTTAAGATGTTTACATTTGGTATTTGATAAGTAGATAGGTTGATGTTGAAATTATTACAGTTTCTTTTTTTTGCAAATATATAAATATTTACTTTTATCAGGTGAGATGATGGACCCTGAGTGGGAGCACCATTCATTTAAATCTGTAAGCGCGTTTTCAAAAATTTCCTTAGTACGGCTTTTATCGTTACATTTAGATAATAAAATTAGGTCGTCCGCGTAAAGGACGTGATTTAAGTTTTTATATTTTAATATATTCTCGCTTATATCGTTATATGCTATGATGAACAAGGTCACTGAGAGGGGTGAGCCTTGAGGTATCCCGTTTTCTAATTTATATATGGCTGAGTAGAAATTACTTGATTTGATTCTGAATTGTCTGTTTGACAAAAAGGATTTTATGAATGAATATATTTTAGGGCCAATCTTCCACTGAGTTAGCTTATTTAGAATTATATGTATGCCTATTCTGTCAAATGCCTTGCCAAAATCAAGTGATAAGACTGATACATGATTTTTGCATGAAAGCGCTGCGTTAATGTACTCGTCTAAGTGAAGAAGGGAGTCGGTGGTACTACGACCATGTTTAAAGGCTACTTGGTTTGCACTGATGAAGTTATTTTTTCCTATGTACCAAAGTAGTCGATTGGATATAATTTTTTCTAACAGTTTTCTAGAGCATGGCAACAACGAGATTGGTAGGGACCCTAAAGGGTCTGTCAATTTTTTTGTGGGTTTGGGGATCGGTATAACACTGGCGACTTTCCACGTCTGTGGTATTATACCTTGATCCAGAATACTATTGTACAGTTCCAAGATTCTTTGTTTAAATAGGAATGGGGAGTTTTTTAGCATAGGGTATGAGATGCGATCATAACCTGGTGTTTTATCTTTAAGAGAATTAAGACAGGTTTCTAGTTCCAGGAAACTAATTTGTTTTTCAATGTATTTTGCTGATACACTAAGGTTATCAAGTTGCGCTTCTCGGCCTATTGCAAGGCGTTTAGAGTCGAGGAAATTTGTGGAGAAGTTTGAGTCACTAGAGTAATTAGACCAGGTCTTGCCAAAGTGTTCGCAGATATCTGTTGTGTTAGTTAGTATTCCAGATTCAGTAATTAACGTATTAATCATATGTTGGATGTAAACTTTTGAAAACTTTCCTTTTTTGCCAGTTTTTCTTGCCTTCGAAATAGGGCATTTGCTTTGCGATAATTAACGAGGTTGAGATCGGAGGGATATTTTTTGAAGATCTTCCACAGGCTCTGTTTATTATTTCGTAGTGTAGACAGTTCGGAATTCCACCATGGAGCTATCGATTTATGGGGAGTGTTCTTTGTTTGGGGTATGGCTATATTGGCAGCAGAACGCATCGCTTTTGTAATTAAAGCCGCCTCTTTATTTATAACGGGTGATTTTTTAGCTGGTTTGGTTTTGGCAACACTGGTTTTGACAGCTGACGTGTGTTTAGTACCTTGTGTCACTGTCAAACAGCTTCAGTTTGGTTTGCAATTTAACCATGGATCGTCTTACAAATGAACAACGCTTGCAAATTATTGAATTTTACTATCAAAATTCGTGCTCGGTTCGAAATGTTCATCGCGCGCTGCTTCCATTTTATGGTCGGCATTCTCGACTTTCTGAGCAGTCTATTCGGAAGATTGTGACCAAATTTCGCACCAAATTTACTTTGTTGGACATTAAACCACCAACACGTTTACGTACTGTGCGTAGTGAAGAAAATATTGCGGCCGTATCAGCTAGTGTGACAGAAGACCGCGAAATGTCGATTCGGCGCCGTTCCCAGCAGTTAGGCCTTTGTTACAGCACTACGTGGAAAATTTTGCGGAAGGATTTGGGCGTAAAGCCTTTTAAGATACAGCTGGTGCAAGAACTAAAGCCAGCCGACCTACCACAACCCCGAATTTTTGGTGAATGGGCTCTTGGAAAGCTGGCCGAGGATCCGCTTTTTTATCGAAAAATTGTGTTCAGCGATGAGGGGTACGTAAATAAGCATAATTGCCGCATTTGGAGTGAAGATCAGCCAGAAGCATTGCAACAGCTACCAATGCATCCCGAAAAAGCCACTGTTTGGTGCGGTTTATGGGCCGGCGGCATTATTGGGCCATATTTCTTCAAAGATGATGCGAATCGCAGCGTTAGTGTCAATGGTGAACGCTACCGAGCGATGATAACAAACTTTTTTTTGCCCGAAATGGAAGTTCTTGACTTGCATGATATGTGGTTTCAACAAGACGGTGCCACATGCCACACAGCACGCGAAACAATGGCGCAATTGCGAGGCGAGTTTGGTGAACAGTTAATTTCACGTTTCGGGCCGGTCAATTGGCCGCCTAGACCGTGCGATTTGACACCATTAGATTATTTTTTGTGGGGGTATGTCAAGGCTAATGTCTATAGGGACAAGCCCGCTTCGATTGACGCACTGGAAGCCAACATCCATGCATTCATTCGTGAGATACCGGCCGATATGTGTGAAAGAGTATGCCAAAATTGGACTCAGCGGATGGGCTACCTGAGACGCAGCCGCGGTCAACATTTGCATGAAATTATCTTTAAACATTAAATTGCAAGGTTCAAACTATCGATTCAAATAAATATTTCATTAATTTTTTCGAATTTTTTGTTTTTTTTTTTTTAAAGTTCTAAACCTAAAAAATCACCCGTTATTTAAGGAGTGTGGTTTGTTAACAAATTCTAGTACTTGTTTTTGAAATAAATTCCAGTTAGCCCAATCAATTTTGAATGTAGAAGGCGATTTTTTGGGAGTAGACTTACATCCAATATCAATACTTGTCAATATTGGCAGATGGTCACTACCGTGCCGATCATCGGAGATTTCCCATGACGCATTGGGTAATAACTGCGGAGATATAGCTGTCACATCTACGTGGGTCCAGGTTTTATGGGTCGAAAAGTGCGTTGGACTACCATCATTTAAAATGGCAAGGTTGGTATTTGAAAGAAAGTTTTCGATTTCATCACCTCTAGAATTAGTTACTGCGCAACCCCATAATGTGTTCCAGGAATTCACATCTCTGTTAGTAAGATCGAAGTTTGGATGTTGCTCATAAAATTAATTAATTCTGTGGAAGTGAATGTTTGGCAAGGAGGGATGTAAAGTGATATAACAGTAATCTTGGTGTTAAGATGAATTTCTATTGCTATGATCGATATGTTGGAGTTGATAGATAAACGGTTATGAGAGAGGGAACTGTGAATCAGTATTCCAGTGCCTTGTTTTGCTGAGGTGTTTGTTGTTAAGTTGTGGAAGTACGCTGTATACTGTTTTGGGGGATGTGGAGAGAAGTTACCTTGAAGATGTGTTTCTTGTAGGGTTATTATTGAAGGATTGTAGTCATTTATTAATAATTGTAATTCGTGCCAATTATTAAAATAACAATTAAGGTTCCATTGCAGGACCTTTAAGAAGGATTTGTTTGAGGTGTTATGCTTTTGTCCAATATACGCCGAGTTATATTGTGAAAAGCCAGAGTTGGTGTTATGGTTGTTGGTGTAAGTGTGTTTGCGACTCCGCTGGTCAGAGGCTGGGGCACCCGGGACTTCTGAGGTTCAAGGTTGTCTCAGCCCCTGGACAGCGGAGTCGACTTTGTTGGTAGATAATTTGTTATTATATACTTTCATCGTTGGTTTCCGAGTGATTGATGTATTATTTATTACTGTTTACGAGTGATTGGGTGCATTTTGAAATAGGTGAGTCGCAATCAGTTGACATTTGCTCAGTTAGGCGGAGAGGAATATTTGGTGGATTTCGATTTTGTGTTAAGATATGGTTTGTATTTTGTAAATGGGGATGTTGTGATAAGTGGGAGTCGTTTGATTGATATTGAGTATATGAGTTAGATGGGGTGGAAGAGCGGATTTGTTCATTCTCTGCAGTTGCTGAGACTTGTTATTTTTGGCTTGTGTGGATGTTGTTATTATTTTCATTGTTTGACTTTTTTGGATTTGGGTTGCGGCTGGCGCTGAGGATGTGGTGTTTAAAGAGGGTTTGTGAGTTTCGGACGATGGAATGTTTGCGGGTATTGGCTTCGGTTGAGTTGATTTATTTAAAACTGTTGCATATGTTTGAGTAGAAGAGGATTCGGGGCTTAAATCCTTGAAAATTTGTTTAGCTTCAATCATGTTCTAGTTGTTTTAATTTTAAGAATTTCTTTGGCTTTTAAAAACCTTTTACAAGATTTTGAGGAAGCGGGATGTTCTTTGGATCAGTTTGCACAGAAGGTGCGTGTGCATGTGTGGGGATCTATTGGTGGGAGGTTGCAGTTTGCGCAGGAAGGAGCATTTTTACACTTCTTAGCTGTATGGCCCAGCAGTTGGGATTTTTGGCAACGCATGTGATTGGGGAAATATTCTACAACTTTGCAGTTGTACCATCCCATATTTACAGTACTGGGTGGACTGAATAGGTCGAAAGTGAAAAGAATGAGACCAGTTGGAGTTTGTAAACTTCTGTAACTCCTTGTGTTTTCATTTCTTTAACAATTTCGTCATCTGGCACATTTATGAGATAAGGCGCGTAGACCGTACTTTTGGAGGCGTTAAGATTTCTTTGAAGAGACACATTTATTGGAGAGAGGTTTGATAAGAATTTTTTTTGAGATGAAAATGTCAGCTATTTTTTGTAATTTGACCAAGATTAACAAATTGCCATCGCGAAGTTGGGTTATGTATTCATAACCTGTGCTGATACCGTCTATTGCTTTTTTTAGTAAAAGAGGACAATGGTTTTTCATTGTTTGTTGCGTAGACCACTAAAAATTTAGAGTTGGCATATGTTGAAAAAGTTGGGATTGAGGGATTTAAGTCTATGTTTGTATAATCAGGTTTTCTTTTTTTTTAGTTGTAGGTTCGGCATACGCATCTATTTCTAGAGCGCTAAACCGGTTACCTGAAAGCACATGTGGCGCGTGGGCCATTATTGCACAGTTCGTATCACTAACCGGATTTTTTTTTTCACTTAACGGAGAAGAAAGAGAAAATTATAACAGAGAAATGAAAAAAATGCGGGATAAGTACACACGAAAACAAGCTAGATGCACACTAATAAGCAAAACGATGCTGTCGGCTTGGAGGTAAGTCGATGACTGTAAAAAAATTGTACAAAAAGTTGGAAGGTGCTTTTAATTTCCCAAAAAAATAATTTTTGGACTTGTTCCCTTCTTCAAACTGGCGATTCAATTATGAACTAGTGTAAAGAATTTAATTAACCTGAAGCCAATACCATTTTGTGTGATCTTGGGATATTTCAGACAAATTTTTTTTTTACAATTTTCGGTAGTTTTTTTTTTTTTTGTATAAAAAAAACTACATGCCGTTTTTATTTCAAATACTTTCAATTATTAACTATAAACTAGTCTGTAAAATTAAATTAACCCAAAGCCAATATCATTGTTTGTTCTCAAAACTGAATTTCGATAATTTTTGGTAAAATTTCTTGTAGTTTTTTCGCTTCAAAAGAAAATGTATAGAATAAATAACCCCGAAGAAAACATCATTGTTTGTTTTTAAGATATTGGAGCATAATACTTTTTTCAACAATTTTCAGCAATTTCTTTTTATTTAAAAACTGGAAGTTGATATGTCTTCATATTTTTATCAATTCAAGAATAAAATTAGCCCGAAGTCGATAGCATTATTCGTTCTCGAGATATTCGAGACTAAACAAATTTAGCAAGTTTTTTTTTTAATTTCTATAGTAAAAAAACGTTCATTGAATCCTTTCTGCACGTATTGAAACTTCCATCTATTGAATAAAATTTATCCGAAATCGATATCTTCATTCGTTCTTGAGGTATGGTGAACGAAAAAAAAAGCCAAGGAACGTACGAACGTACGAAAACTTACGTGCAATCGTAGGTACATCTAATAAAAGTAGCAGACATTATTCTGAACAACCTTCTCGACGATACCATAGAACAACTCAACAAAATACGTATAAAAATCAAATTTATTGCTAAATATGTATGTAGATGACATTTTTGCCATCATCAAAATAAAAGAAAAAGACATAATTCTCAACAAGCTAAATTTATACCACAACAAGATACAATTTACAATAGATAATGAACACAACAATAACCTTCCATACCTACCTACCTATTACTTCTACATAGAGCAAATAATCAAATAATATACAACTGGTATTCAAAAGAAACTGCATCAGGTCGAATGATTAATTTTCACTCAACTCAACCGACAAAACAAAAACTAAGCACGCATTCAATTTTATCAACAAAATCTTAGATCTCAGTGATAAGAAATATGAAATGGATGGTATAAGAAAAATAAAAACTATCCTGAGGTTGAACGATTATACACATTACATAACAAAAAGCCTTTTCAAATCAAGAACAGAAAAACTAAACTAAACTAACTAACCTCTGCAATAACAACAACAATAACACAAAGGCAAACACCGGTTTTTTTGTGTACCATATGTTCCTAAGCTTACTGATAACCGAAGCCTACACCAATTAATAAGAGAAAGAGAACATTTCGTTTTCACATAAACCAAATCTCACACTCAAAACATTGTTCACCAACACAAAATCAAAATTAAAGAAACAACAACTACACAGTGTGGTTTATCAAATTAAATGTAATGGTAAAGAGCAGAGAATATCAATTACCAAGAAGCCAATCTTTCGTACGTTTCACCCTCCAAAACCCATTTGTTTACATTGTTGTATTTGTAATTTCACTTCGTGTCGATGAATAGATGTGAATTACAACAACAATGTAACGCGGTGAGATTTATTTGTTTTGACAGCTCAGTTTTTTTTCTTTGAAAATTGGAAAAATAATTTGAGAATTTTACTTCGGCTGATAGCAAAAACATCGATGTGAAATTGTTTAATTAATTTAAAGTGCACAAGCAATTGTAATTGTCAGTTAATATTCATCCACGATTATAATAAAATACAAAAACTGAATCCATAAAATGTCTTCAATCACACATTTCCAAATATCTTCAATGCATCTCGCATATTATACAGGGTGGCCATTTCTTCATCCAGAATAATTTTAAAATTATTGTTGGATATATTCTAAGGAAAAAAATAGTTAAGAAAAATAAGAAATAAAAGAATAGTTTTTCTGCAACCTGACACCAGAACTTTAGTTTTTTTGTTTAAACTCCACTAAACTGTCAATTTACTATTTATAAGTATTAAAGTTGATGTCAGGTGGGTTTTATTATCTTCTTTCGGGATTCGGGTTTTGATCTGGATTTAACTTTAGTACAAAAAAGAAATAATTAGGAGTTTTCAAAATCGTTTTCGTAGCACGTGTTAAAAGTAAATCCAGCCCTCTTTTGCAGATAATAAAACAGCAATAGCTATTTTTAATTTATTTTTTTAAACTTCATGACATCTAAGCATTTGGTTTTTAGTGTTTAATAGGAGTACTGAATACTTATTACTGAAATTTTACTTCATACTATAAAAGAAATGAAATAGTTTTAACAAATACATTAACTTTTTTTAAGTTTTAAGTTGTATAATTATTTTTTTTTTTAAATGATTACGAAACAACTTAATTAGAAAAATTGATTCGAGAATGGTTTTAAGAAATTTTAGCATGACCTTCTAGCTGTTGTCTTATTTTTTAGTTATTTTTATTTTAAATATATTTGGTCGTAAAATTCAAAAAAGTTAATTAAACAAAAATAAAGAGCATAACATTGCAAGTTGCAAGTTAGTAGTGCCGTTGATTTTCAATTTTTTTTAAAGAAAGTTACTACTCTTATCTAAAAGCGGATAAATAATCCCCCCTTCCCATACGATTTTTTTTTAATATCATTTCATAAATTATCCTGCATGAAATAGGGAACACCATGTATTTTGTTTTGTTTTGACATCTAATTGACAGACCGAGGTGAATAATTTTGACCACGGGACGTGTTCAACAAATAGAAACCCAACTAGGGCCAGGTTCACATTAGGTGTGTTTTTTCCTTGTCTGAATGAGCTTGGACGAAAAAAACGACGTCGGGGCTAAACAATGCTCCGTGGTTCAAAAAATTTTTAATCCATCAATTTCTGTAGATTAACTGGGTTTTAATGATGATTTAGGTTTCATGTAAGTTATAAAAGTCAATTACATGCTTGAACCACCCTCAGTTAAACCACAAAATCAGTGAGCTAAAAGTGCGGAGCTATGGATCAAAACAATAACCCTGTTCAATTAATACGAACACATATCGTTAAATAAATACATAGATAGATATAATAGATTAATTAATAAATACAAACCTAAAGCATTTTGGCTTACAGTAATGAGAAATAATAGAAATATGCTCGGGTGACAAACTGAATTAAAATTATAAAATGGCTAGTAGCTCCTAGCGTGACCATGTTTACTAGTATAATCAAAATAGAAATGAAGTAAAACAAACTAAAGGCTCTCCCAAGCCAACGCCAACAAGGAGTGACGATGAATTTTTGTTGTTGTTAAGTATTGTCTATGTTTTTGTCATATTTTGTACTATTGTGAATGATTCACTGCGAATCAATCGGTATTCGTGTTGGTTTTGGAGAGCCTTACTACGTTTTCGTTAGACCAAATGAGGAAATTTCGTTGAAAATTTTCAAATTTGATACGAAATCATCTCATTTTCCACACAAATTCAAATTTCGAAATGAGATAATTTCAACCAAACTTGCACACAATTTTCTAGGAAATTAAGTCAAAACCTAACGAACACACCGAATTGGACACATTTTGAATAGCTCTGAAAAGATTTTGAACGAAAATGTTAAAACTGAATTAAAAAATTAACAACAAAAAGTGATTTACAGGCAGGGTTGAAACTCAAAAAATGAAATGAGCTGTCAAAAGAAATACCAATTTACAGATGAAAACACTTTTTCTGTAATTTGCAAAATTACCTCATTTGGGCTCTTATGAAAACGGTTAAATATGCATTATATTAATATTATTATTATTAATAACCAATTGATCAAAAACTATAGGGCTCATTGTAGAGTTATTTAATCCAATATTCAGTAATTTTAACTAATTAATTAAAACTGGTTAGCTGATGCTCGACGATTATTAAAGCAAAACTATATTTGCCCACAAACAAGCAAATAAACAGACCATAATGCAATATCTGTAAGACCATCTCTTTAATCCCGGTTTTTCGTCACAAATTTCGACTCGACTCCGCACCTCGAACGAGATCTAGTCAAATCAAGCTCATTTCGACTCAACCCAGGCTTACAAAAAATGACGCGAGCTTCAAGCAGGTTTAACAACACATGCAAGCGTAGTATATATGCCAAAATTCTAGTTTGTGAATATCTTTTTTCATTTCGCATAATTATTTAAAAAATTTTTCTTACTCACCGTCAGTTATTTTCCGTCAAGAAAAGAGTACATTTTCTACATTTCTTTATATATTTTGGGAGTTGAAAAGAAAAAATAAACAGAAAAAACAAATTGTTTATCGAAAAGAAAGTAATTAAAGATATTTATTTTCTAGACAGGCGGGAATTAGTAAAAAGCGACTACAATTTACATTTAAAAAAAAAAAAACACAACTTATTCTCATAAGGTCCGGTGAGCACTTGATATATAATTCCTGCCTTTTTTATACTTTTTGAACAAGCCCATTGCAGCCCAAGTGAATTTCAAAATAACTGAAGATTTTCAAAAATAACCGACATATTCGTGGTGGGTTGATGCCAACTGTCTATGTGTGCGAATAAATCAGTGGTGGGTCGATCCCAACTGTCAATGTGTGCAAAAACCTAGTGGTGGACTTAGCCCAACTGTCTATGTGTGCGTGTTTCAGTTTGTAGGCAAAGCCGGATGACAGCCAAGGATTGGCTTCTTGGTAATTGATATTCTCTGGTAAAGAGATTGAAAACTGTGATCTAGTGTTCATAGGGCAAACAAAGAGAAATTTAACAACAAGACTTGCGGAAGCAGACATACGTAAACACAAAGAGACAACTATGGGCTTTCGCAGCACATAGCAAAGAGCCGACACTCGGTGGATTTCAATGATGTAACAATATTGGAGAGAGCAAACTCAACACAAGACTCACTCTGGAGAGTTTAAGAATCCAACAACAAATAAAACGAACCATGAACACGAAAGCAGACACCGACAATATTAAACAAAACTATGCTGTTGCAATCTGATTCAAGTACCTGACCCATTGTATATATATTTCCATAGTACTACTATGAAACATGCTTTTGAGCTTCTGGTTCGGCACAAACTGGCGCTACTAATCATCGCAAATTGAGAGTGGTGATTTTAAAATAAGGGGTTGAGAAGAAATAATAACTGGAAGAAAAACAGAGAGGATTGTGTTATTTTTATTCTGGCAATACGTAAGGGAGTAAATGAGACAGTTGCGTCAGCTGTTTGTGCCATAGCAACAAGAAGAAGAAATAGTAGAAAATGTCAAAATATGTTGTCCTATGGACGTATTCAACGGTTTGTTGTTTTTTTTTTTAATTTTTGTTTTCTCTATGGGAGTCATGATAATGAATGAATATAGCTATAATATACACATAGGCATATGTTTATATATAGCTATAGATTCGTTTTATTTGGAAGCAAAACTGTTTGATTTTCAATTTTGCTGGGAAATACGATTTAGAAAGCAACGTTGTAGTTTTCATTATTTTGAAATGGAAATCGTATAGAAGTGTAGCTATATCTCGTTTGTTTTTTTTTCTCGTTGAAAATAATAATATTGGAGTAGGTATGCCTAGTTAGGTATATATTTTGTTATATAAAACCATTATTTTGACTAAAAAAATAAATGGTGATAGGTAGGTAGGCACTAATAGTTTTTTGTTGCTTTTAGGTAGGTAAATAGGTAGATACAATTTTTCTTAAAATAAAAAAAAAGATTAGGAAAAAGGTAGGTAGTCTGAACATTGTTAGATTGGAAAAAATTGTTATGGGTAAGTACCTATGTAGGTATGCAAATTATAGATTTAAATTTAAAAATATATACTAATCATATTGCAAAAAAAAATACAAAATATTTTCAAAAGAAATGAGTTTTTAGTGTTTCAAAATTGAAAAAAAAAACAATTTTGACATGAAAAATTAAATTTTCATTGGTAAACCCAAAAAATTTAATTTGTCAACAAAATCATAGAAATATTTTTCGACAAAAAATGAGTTTTTTGGTCAACAAAGTTTTTAAAAATTGTAAAAAAAAATATTTTTCGACGGAAAATTAATTTTTTACTCAGCAATTTTTTTAAAAATTCAGAAAAAAAAACGAAATGTGGTATGCAAAATCGAGTTTTTATGGTAAACCCAAAAAAATGTATTTTCAAGAAAATCAAAAAACTATTTTTCCAAAAAAAAAACCGTTTTTCACAATATAAATTTTTCAAAAAACAGAAAAAACAAATTTGAAATGCAAAATTAAACTTACTTATTATTTATCTGCCAAAAAAAAAACAAAATTATTTTTCGGAGGAAAATTAGTTTCTTACACTACAAGATTTTTAACAATTGTGAAAAAATTGAAATATAATGTACTAAAAAAATCTTTTGGTCAAAAAATAAAAAACAATTTTTCGACAAAAGATTAATTTTTACTCTACAAAATTGAGAATAAATTTGAATTTGAGTGAAATCATTTCTAAACATTTCAAAATTTCATTTTGAATAATTCGCGTGAAATTTTCAATTTCCTATTGAAGTGTTTAAAATTAATTTAGAAAACACAAATTTCATATTTAAACAATTCAATATTTCACTTTGAATAATTCACGTGAAAATTTCGATTTCTCATCAAAATGTTCAAAAGTGATTTGGAAAAATCAAATTTCATGTTTAAATTATTCAAAATTTCACTTTGCATAATTTGCGTGAAAATTTTAATTTCCTCGTGAAGTGCTCAAGAGTAGACCAGAAAAAATCAAATTTCATTTTTGATTATTTCAAAATTTCACTTTGCGTAATTCACGTGAAAGTTTCGATTTCCCCGTGAAGTGCTCAAAAGTAATCTAGAAAAAAACAAATTTCACTTGGGATAGTTCGATTAAAATTTTTAATTTTAGAATAAAAAAATTCCATATTTAAACAGTTCAAAATTTTGTGAAATTTTCAATTGCTTCGTAGCTTTGAACAGTAATATTGAAAACCAAATTTAATGCTTTTTTCAAAATTTCACTTTGCATAATCTACGTGAACATTTTAAATGATTTGTAAAATAGTCAAGAAATTATATTAAAAATCAAATTTTAAAAATTCACAGTAAAGTTCACGTGAAATTTTAAACAGTTAAACATCAATTTTTTTTATTTTAAAAAATCAAGATTTCGCTAACAAAATTGTTAAATTTCTTTGTAAACTTGAGTAATTTCAAAATTAAACAATTTTCGCTTCTTATCCAAAAGTGCAATTTGTATTTTTCGAAATTCAAAATTTCATAAAATAATTTTTAGCTTAATTTTAATGAAATTGGTCAAGCCGTTTTTGAGACTCACCTTTCAACAAAAGTACCTACCCTACAAATATTGAAAATATTTCCTCTTAGGAAATGCATTTATTTAAAATTATTTCATTTTTTGAGTGGCAATCATGTTAAACTATACATCTATACGTTTATATTTCTATACCTACATTCACATTTTCTGTATTCAGGAAAAAAAAAAAAACAAATTTCAAAACAAAAAACGATTTTCCTTTGCAACAATGTTTATTTTCAGTTTCTCAATTTACAAAGCGAAAAATCCATTTGTATAGAAAAATCAAAAGCAAAATAGCAGAAAAGTGATTTTTTGTTATCTCTCTTTGACTCTGACTAATTTCGTATACGTTCTTCTCTATTATCTATTATTCTTTATAACTTCATTATTATTCCTAATTCTTTAATTATCATGTCATTCTCAAGTCTATACAAGCCTACAACTTCCCCACCACTGAAGTTCTGGTTGGCTTATCCAGATGTCGGGCCGATCGTTCCTCATCGTGATAGTACTTTAAAAATATATATACAATATCTGACCCCAGCTGTGATATAAGTATCGTTGTTTTATTTTCGAATTTGAATTTGTAACTGATTGTTCATAAACTATATATAAATTGTTTTTTATGTTAAAGTTTGTGTCGGTTCGTCTCGGGAAAGATGCAATACTAGTCATAGGAAACAGATATATAATTTTTTGAGCAATTGAGTAAGAGAAAAGTAAATTATTACTTTTATTAAAGAAATTAACAATTGCATTATATACCAACAGAGTGAAATAAATATAACCCCTGAAGAAGTAAGGAATTCTTACGAAACGTTGGGAGAATAATGGAGTAAAAAGTTATTTTATTCGTATTTTTTACGAGCAGGTCAAAAGACCCTAAATAAAAACAGTAAAAAAGATAACCGAAAAAAATGGTCAAATTAATCAACTAATATTAAGGAAAATACTTTCGATAAAAAGATAAGAAAAATATATACTATGAAGCAAATCTAAAAAAAAAAATTTAAAAAAAATCCGAGCAGAGCACATAACAGCTGATAAGATAGACACCGTATCCCCATTAGATGCTTCTTGGATGCCGAGAAAACATTCGACAGTGTATGGTTATATCCACATACTACATCTATTACATTTACCTCCCCCACTTATTAAAATTACTTCGTCTTTTTTTTCTTTCTCATAAGTGTTCATTCAACTGGACAACTGTAAATTCACGTACAAACCATCAGAATCGGAGTCGCCGAAGGTTCAAAACTACTCTACAGATTTTTGACGTCTGGCCAACCTCCTGCATGCTGATGACTCGCTCACGTACACCACATTAACGTCGCCGTAACTCGCCTTCCGGAAAGTAGGGACCCAAAGACTCTTTGGATTCTACACGAAATGGGGCTACTGTATCAACAATACTTCCCTCAATGGGAAGAGGCACTCACACCGCAGCAACTACAGAAACATTGTTCTGAAACTCCCAGACTTATCCACCATAGCTGCCAAACGGAATGTAAATCCCCTTCAATAATTTGCGGAATAGGTCAATAATATTTGTGGAATAGGTCTATTCCTATCGACTATGGAACACCTTGTACTACAAATTTCCCATATTCGATAGGAATGTCACAATTCCAAAATCCAGACGAAAATACTGATGTAAAAGCAACTCCTGCGGCCAGTGATAAGATTGTGCTTCTCAGTCTGGTTCTAGGTCTCCATGACATCCATGAAGGAACTTTAAGTGATCTTAAGGAAAATGCTTAGAATACACTTCGACCGGCAGCGACCAAAACTCTACAGGAACGAACACCTCTACATAGCAGCGAACATAATCTTTCTGGACAGGTACCTACGGCTTTCTGCACTAGGCAACATCAGCAGTCAACTAAGTCAGCTAAAGAGAAGGATTGCCACCGAGCAACGACAACCCAAGAATCGGTACCTCAGTGTGATGGAAACCCTGGATGACAACACCATGGATAACGAGGAAGCAGTTTCCTTCTACGCTCACGCAAGGTCAGTCTGCTACCGCGGCTAAATACCTCTTTAGCTGATTTGGTTGACTGCTGATGTTGCCTAGTGCAGAAACCCGTATGTACCTGCCCATTTCGTGTAGAATCCAAAGAGTCTTAGGGTCCCTATTTTCCGGACGGCGAGTAACGGCGACGTTAATGTGGTGTACGTGAGCGAGTCATCAGCATGCAGGAGGTTGGCCAGACGTCAAAAATCTGTAGAGTAGTTTTGAACCTTCGGCGACTCCGATTCTGATGGTTTGTACGTGAATTTACAGTTGTCCAGTTGAATGAACACTTATGAGAAAGAAAGAAAAGACGAAGTAATTTTAATAAGTGGGGGAGGTAAATGTAATAGATGTAGTATGTGGATATAACCATACACTGTCGAAAGTTTTCTCGGCATCCAAGAAGCATCTAATGGGGATACGGTGTCTATCTTATCAGCTGTTATGTGCTCTGCTCGGAAAATTTTGTTTTTATTTTTAGATTTGCTTCATAGTATATATTTTTCTTATCTTTTTATCAAAAGTATTTTCCTTAATATTAGTTGATTTATTTGACCAATTTTTTCGTCAAAAATTTTTTTTACTGTTTTTATTTAGTCTTTTGGTCTGTTCGTAAAAAATGCGAATAAAATAACTTCTTACTCCATTATTCTCCCAACGTTTCGTAAGAATTCCTTACTTCTTCAGGGGTTATATTTATTTCACTCTGTTGGTATATAATACGAAAAAATGAATGAACTTCTTGAAGACAAAAATACATACAAAACAATAAGAGTTGATCCAACACAAAAACTACAAGCTACTGACAACACACTTATTAACGATCTGGTTAAAAATGAGTTTAGTGATCGCTTCCAAAATTGTAAATGACACTGCTCAGCACCCATAGCTCCCAGATTATATGGACTCCCGAAAATTCATAAGTGTGGAACACAATAAAAGACCACACCAAAATAACCAAACAAAAATTTCTCAAACTTCTAGAATTATGTCTACGAGACAATAACTATTTCCAATCAAATGAAAACTTTTATTCGCAAACATATGGAATGCCAATGGGCAATCCCCTTTCACTAACGGTAGCCATTCATAACCACTAAAATAAATTTAAGATTTGCATCTATATAATTCTTATCCTCTTTCATGACATCTATCTCGATTAACTTGGCTTCTTCCTTATTATTTTTAACTTAAGTTTTCGCGGCTAAAAATAAGAAAAAAAAATTAATAATAGTAAAATTGAGCGTTGTTGTAGTGGGCGTATTTTATACTGAAACCATAATTTATTTGTTTCTCTATTCATGCCAATGAACTCTGAAGTTACTATCTAAATCATTGGAGTAATTTTAAGGAAGTTAAACAAATATGTAGTGTGTATGTATATCAAGAAACTAGAAGTATAGCTCACGCTGAATTTTACAAAAAACTGAATATTACAAGAAACTAATTTTGTATTATTTTCTCTTTTATAAGAACAAATTATGCAAATTTATATTGAATAATTTCGAATGAACTTATTCAATAAAAATTATTTAACTTAATTTTGTCAGAACAAAGTTTCATAAATGATTTACACAATTTAGCCCAGTAAGAATAGATTTTTTCAAGGCAAAAAAATATAAAAGGCTGATATTTGGTACACACCAGAGAGCTGCATGAATCCATTCATTTGCAGTTATGAATCATTCACACAAATACAAGTCCTTGACAGACTCACTTTCACAGAAAAGAATGTGATTCGTATTTCTGTAAAATTTTAGCTCATTATTTTACCGAAAGTCATTTTATATGGGAAAATTCGTGTTAAATGTTCAACAAAACGCTAAATTTGTATAACTTTGAAATAATTTATTTAATTTCCAAACACCGTCTTGTACATTGAGGATGGTCTCCATTTCGGAGTTGGTATAACTTTGCAGTCGCTGATTGTCTTTGGCGATACTATAGCAAGATCAAAGCGAAATGATGGAAAAACATTCTAAATGCCAAAAACCACTTGTAAATGTGAAGGCGAGACCATAGCGAGCAAAACACGACACAGACTCCTGAAAGCCGACTTAGCGATTATTTTAAGAACAAAAATTTAGTTCTTTACAATTCTGATACCAACACACATTCTGATTGATGCTTATGAGATTTATTTTTTTCTCTCAGTGATAAACCTCACTGGTTGACCGAAACAAAAAAAAAATCAAAATAAAGGTTTCTCTCAAACCTTGACGAATTTTTGTTTGTTTTTTTAAATAAATGTTATTGGGTGCGTTCATCGGCAGAAATCTGAAAATTCAGTACTGAAACGTAACGTTGAACGCACAAAAAATCTGAAATTTCAGCCAAATGTCATATATTTTTTTTCTGCCATAATCTTGTGTTAACCTGCTGATTTTACTGAAAGTAATATAAGGAAGAACTTTTTTTGTCGCATAATAAGTGACTCTGGCGAGGAAGTTACTATGTAAGTTGACTGGAGAAAGTTTGTTCGTTGTTTTTACTTGGATTATAATACTTAAGAAAATAGTTGAAGCCACACTTTTCACTGGCAACCAAAAAATCTTTACAGTTATTACTCCCAAATGCACGTCTTATTCGCGTTTTTCCACCAAATGTAATTATTTTAAATAAAAAGGGAGATAACTTTCACTTCTTGTTAAGGAAAAACTAAATCCAAAATGCCATGGAAAAACTACTTCTCAGTCTTATTCTTGTATTTTATTCACTTACAAAAAAACAAAACTTAAAAAAAACCAACAAGTCGTACCAAACCGACAACAGAACACAAAATAGCTGCATCTACTATTAAGTTCAGCTTCTATGTGCAGATTCTTATTTTTTGTCTTGTTTATTAGCTGTCATCTGAATTTTCAGATGCAAATTTTTATCTGAAAAACGTAAGCAAACGTAACGAAAAGTCATCTGAATTTTCAGATTTTTTTTGACAGCTGACCAATCAGCAGCCCCAAAAATTCAGATTTCTGGATCCTTGAACGCAGGGATTGAGTAACTTTTATTGAAAATGACAATTAAGAGTTATTGAAGAACCTTTCAAAAGATTGAGTTTTATTTCTGATCTCTGGTACAATGAGGTTTCCAATTATGTTTAGAATTAAATAGCAGTCCTAAAATGTTTAAGTTGTTAATATTTTCTATATTGATATTGTTCAGATAAAGTTCAAATTGTCAGGATAGCTTGCGACAAACATGCAAGTGTTAAAATATCTTTTACTAATTTGGAAAAAATGTATTTTACTTCTTCAAGAACGTTAATTCTACAAAGTATGTAAATATCATCTGCGTATATGTAGTGATCTAAAACTTTTTATTTGGCTTTAATTGTGCACATTTTATCAAAATCTATAATGAATAATACATCAGAAAGGAGGGATCATTTTGGGTGCCGTTTTTAAGAGGATGGAAAAAGAAGTTATTTACTCGTAATAGAAATAATGCGGTTAGAAAGAAAGGATTTGATGAAGTTAAACATCCTTATGCCAACACCGCAATCTCTTAATTTACCTAAGATAAGGTGAATACCGATTTCATCGAACGCTTTTTAGAAATCTAACGACAGGAGTGTAACAAGGCTACGAGCAGATATAGCGTTTCAGATATAATCGTCGATATTAAGTAAGGCGTCGGTACAACCGCTTTCGGGCTTGAACGCTACTTGATTGGTACTTGTAAGTTCTTGAGAATCTATAAACCAGAGGAGTCGGTTGGAAATTATTTTTTCCAGTACCTTGAAAGTACAAGGAAAGAGAGGTATGGGCCAATAACCATTTACTGAATTAATTGGTTTGTTCGGTGTTGGTATAGGGATTGCTGTGGCAGATTTCCAGTTCTACAATAACATCTATGAAATTGGTATTATACCATACCAGTGGAATGGCTAAGGAAGCTATTTTTCAGAAAAATTAGAATCGTCAGAGAGATTTCACCAAGTTTGGGATGAGGAGATGGTTCCGTTTGAAATAGAGATGCACTTAATATGTTTCGGGACAAAACTACCCGTGAGACTTCGGATATTGATCTAAATTTTGAATGGGGAAGAGTTGGGATTGATTGACGAAGTAAACTCTTGAACATTTGGCTTTACTTGCTTTCAATCTCTCTCCAGAATAGCACATCAGATTGTTTAAAAACTATTAGGTTTATTTGAGTGGGGTGTTTTTTGAAGTATTGCCATGTTTTCATTTTCTGTTCACTTAATGACAAGAGAGTGGAGTTCCACCACGGGACTTGGTTTTTAGTTGGAATAGGATGACTGAGGAATAGAGAGGTCGGCGACTGATCGCTTAACTTTTTGAAGCAGAGTCGATTCTTTAATAATGTTATTTGAGATGTCTTTACTTAGAAACCAGTTCAAGACGATAGATTTAAATTTGTTCCAGTCGGCCATGTCCGTTTTAAATTTGGGAGCTGGAAAGGAACAGGATTTATTGTCTACACCTTTAGCCAGGGCACTCATTCCGTTAAACGATTATCACTCGACGATAGCGCTTTGACGATAGTCTTGCATTCCGTAAAACTGAAAGTGACTATCGTTTGGGCGATATCGTTTTGAAAATAAAATATTTGCTTCACGTAAGACGATAATCGTCAAAACGATAGCGTTGAGACGATAGCTAAATAGGTATCGTTTGCATAGATTTTGAAGCTCACTTTATACGTTTTTTGTGATTGAAAGTTTGTAGGCGACTGTAATTGAATGACTGAGTAGCCACTGTAATTTGACATCATGTCTTTTGTCTTCTTTTTTGTTTCACCAGACACAAAAACAACGCAGATTGTTATTTATGACAGCCAATTTGACATTTTATCCACAGTTTGGGAATACCAAATGCTCTCAAATTGCATTTTTAAAATAACGATAGACGAAACGATAGTGGTTGAGTTACGTGAAGCAAATCATTGACGATCACGTTAACGATTACCGTTTTGACGATTATCATTTTGAAAATTAGGGAATGTTTTTAATAAAAAATTCTGTATAACAAAACTTCTGCGATTAGTTATTGGAGAACCCCAGAGAACATTCTAGGAATTAACGTCTCCTGTAAGTAAAATTAGAGTGTCACTTTGGGTAACTATATTTTTGAAATCGGTACTCAAATGTTTGTTTCGGTAAGATGTAGATGTTTATAAAAGTAAATTTGATTGGAAAATTAGTGTCTTCTGCTAGAGTTGATATATTTGATGAAATATTAATCTGTTTATACGGAATATCACTTTTGAAAAGGATTGCAATATCTTGTATTTTGAGGAAAGTTGTGGAAGTATCCTGTATAAGATTTGTGTTATTTGGCAAAGATGCAAACGTAATTGTGTGTGTCGCAAATACAAAGTTTTTCCTGAAGAGATATAGCACATGGCAATTGAATCTGAGAGCTGCATGAAGCCATTCATTTGCAGTTATGAATCATTCACAAAAAATACAAGCCCTTGACAGTCTCACATTCACAGAAAAGAAAAGAATGTGAATCGTATTCATATCTTACTTACGCTCATTGCATATATCACAACAGAATTCGAATCTTTGTCTGGCTTGCACCAATGAATCTCTGAATATTAGGAGGGCTCACACGCAAAACATTCATGAATCAGATGATTCACAACAGATGTAAAATTTATTAGTGGCTCACAAGTTCTAAGTGGCTCATAGAACATAAATATGCCTTCTCCACACAACAAAAGATGATAGAGAAGAATGAAAAAGAGAGAGAACATTCTTTATTGCCATCGCCAACTATCTGTCGCATCCATTTTGGTTTCGCCAGTTTAGACAGAATGTAAGAGAGATAATCCACCATAAGCTCCAAACAATAGTTCGTCACCTGAGAATAATAAGGTCATATCTCGAAAAAATTTAAAATTGAGGTTTTGATGCAAAACGGTTCAAATATCGAGTTAGAATCGTTTTGCATCATTTAAAATATGTCAGCATTTAAAGCCTATAGCAGAAAAAGCCAGAAAATCAAGGTCGTATGTAGAAATGTTTACCATAATAATTAATTTTATATTACCGACAAAAAAATTGACATTATTTTTTTTTTTCAAAAAGATTAAAAAAATGCAAAAAAAAAAAGAAATCATATTTTTAATTTTGTCTTTTATCAATTTGTTTTCTTTAACCATTAGATTTTCAGATGCATGTATGCAAAATGTCAGTAATTTTCTTAAGTTTATTATTTTATTTGTGGGAAAAATTGTTATTAAGGGTATTCATGCAACTTCGTAAAACCATAGATAAATTTACAAATTGGTTAAGTTTATCTTTTTGTTAATGAACTGTCAAATTTTGTATGGGAAATGCTTTACACAATTTGGTTAAACTTATCAAATAATTTTGTTGCGTAAAATTAACCAAACTGGTTAAACTTATCCAAACGTCATTTTGACTCTTACTCCGATTGAATTACCTAGCATTTAATCAAATGTATAAAAAAGGTCATTCATGCAAACTTTGCGTAAACTTATCGTTTTACACAATTTGTAAACTTACGACGTTGCATGAATACCCTTATTATTTTTTGTTCAGTTGAAGTTAGACTTTGAGGTTTCAGTA
The DNA here is from genome assembly GCA_946251815.1 of Dasysyrphus albostriatus. Lineage (NCBI taxonomy): Eukaryota > Metazoa > Arthropoda > Insecta > Diptera > Syrphidae > Dasysyrphus > Dasysyrphus albostriatus. Next base: position 105,387,766 of record OX276335.1, on the reverse strand, counting down.
TATTTTAGTCAAATAAAACTTGCTCTAAATACACTTACAATAACTCAATTTTTTGTTTTCACCATATCTCAAATTCATATATTTATCACATACGACCCTTTAATTTTCAGCTGACGAGTTGTCTTGTTAAGCATTCACCACATTCACGTTCGACCGAAAACTGGTTTTGCAGCAGCTCAGAATGCATTCAGACAATGAATCCTGTCGATGTGAATCATTTTCTCAAATGAATGTGAGCTCCATTAAGATTCATTTATAAAAAATTGAACAAAATATGAGTGTCGATTCGAATTGAATGTGAATGTGTCTGAAATCCGTGTAAGGCAATGAATTTTGTGAGTGGCTCATAAAAAGAGCTACTTGGTGCAGTTCTCTGGTACACACGTTGGGATTGATGATGATGATGATTGATGGGATATTCCACAAATATTATTGACCTATTCCGCAAATTATTGAAGTGGATTTACATTCCGTTTGGCAGCTATGGTGGATAAGTCTGGGAGTTTCAGAACAATGTTTCTGTAGTTGCTGCGGTTTGAGTGCCTCTTCCCATTGAGGGAAGTATTGTTGATACAGTAGCCCCATTTCGTGTAGAATCCAAAGAGTCTTTGGGTCCCTATTTTCCGGACGGCGAGTAACGGCGACGTTAATGTGGTGTACGTGAGCGAGTCATCAGCATGCAGGAGGTTGGCCAGACGTCAAAAATCTGTAGAGTAGTTTTGAACCTTCGGCGACTCCGATTCTGATGGTTTGTACGTGAATTTACAGTTGTCCAGTTGAATGAACACTTATGAGAAAGAAAGAAAAGACGAAGTAATTTTAATAAGTGGGGGAGGTAAATGTAATAGATGTAGTATGTGGATATAACCATACACTGTCGAAAGTTTTCTCGGCATCCAAGAAGCATCTAATGGGGATACGGTGTCTATCTTATCAGCTGTTATGTGCTCTGCTCGGAAAATTTTGTTTTTATTTTTAGATTTGCTTCATAGTATATATTTTTCTTATCTTTTTATCAAAAGTATTTTCCTTAATATTAGTTGATTTATTTGACCAATTTTTTCGTCAAAAATGTTTTTACTGTTTTTATTTAGTCTTTTGGTCTGTTCGTAAAAAATGCGAATAAAGACAAAAATACATACAAAACAATAAGAGTTGATCCAACACAAAAACTACAAGCTACTGACAACACACTTATTAACGATCTGGTTAAAAATGAGTTTAGTGATCGCTTCCAAAACTGTAAATGACACTGCTCAGCACCCATAGCTCCCAGATTATATGGACTCCCGAAAATTCATAAGTGTGGAACACAATAAAAGACCACACCAAAATAACCAAACAAAAATTTCTCAAACTTCTAGAATTCTGTCTACGAGACAATAACTATTTCCAATCAAATGAAAACTTTTATTCGCAAACATATGGAATGCCAATGGGCAATCCCCTTTCACTAACGGTAGCCATTCATAACCACTAAAATAAATTTAAGATTTGCATCTATATAATCCTTATCCTCTTTCATGACATCTATCTCGATTAACTTGGCTTCTTCCTTATTATTTTTAACTTAAGTTTACGCGGCTAAAATAAGAAAAAAAAATTAATAATAGTAAAATTGAGCGTTGTTGTAGTGGGCGTATTTTATTCTGAAACCATAATTTATTTGTTTCTCTATTCATGCCAATGAACTCTGAAGTTACTATCTAAATCATTGGAGTAATTTTGAAGAAGTTAAACAAATATGTAGTGTGTATGTATATCAAGAAACTAGAAGTATAGCTCACGCTGAATTTTACAAAAAACTGAATATTACAAGAAACTAATTTTGTATTATTTTCTCTTTTATAAGAACAAATTATGCAAATTTATATTGAATTATTTCGAATGAACTTATTCAATAAAAATTATTTACTTTAATTTTGTCAGAACAAAGTTTCATAAATGATTTACACAATTTAGCCCAGTAAGAATAGATTTTTTCAAGGCAAACAAATATAAAAGGCTGATATTTGGTAAACACCAGAGAGCTGCATGAATCCATTCATTTGCAGCTATGAATCATTCACACAAATACAAGCCCTTGACAGACTCACTTTCACAGAAAAGAATGTGATTCGTATTTCTGTAAAATTTTAGCTCATTATTTTACCGAAAGTCATTTTATATGGGAAAATTCGTGTTAAATGTTCAACAAAACGCTAAATTTGTATAACTTTGAAATAATTTATTTAATTTCCAAACACCGTCTTGTACATTGAGGATGGTCTCCATTTCGGAGTTGGTATAACTTTGCAGTCGCTGATTGTCTTTGGCGATACTATAGCAAGATCAAAGCGAAATGATGGAAAAACATTCTAAATGCCAAAAACCACTTGTAAATGTGAAGGCGAGACCATAGCGAGCAAAACACGACACAGACTCCTGAAAGCCGACTTAGCGATTATTTTAAGAACAAAAATTTAGTTCTTTACAATTCTGATACCAACACACATTCTGATTGATGCTTATGAGATTTATTTTTTTCTCTCAGTGATAAACCTCACTGGTTGACCGAAACAAAAAAAAATCAAAATAAAGGTTTCTCTCAAACCTTGACGAATTTTTGTTTGTTTTTTTAAATAAATGTTATTGAGTAACTTTTATTGAAAATGACAATTAAGAGTTATTGAAGAACCTTTCAAAAGATTGAGTTTTATTTCTGATCTCTGGTACAATGAGGTTTCCAATTATGTTTAGAATTAAATAGCAGTCCTAAAATGTTTAAGTTGTTAATATTTTCTATATTGATATTGTTCAGATAAAGTTCAAATTGTCAGGATAGCTTGCGACAAACATGCAAGTGTTAAAATATCTTTTACTAATTTGGAAAAAATGTATTTTACTTCTTCAAGAACGTTAATTCTACAAAGTATGTAAATATCATCTGCGTATATGTAGTGATCTAAAACTTTTTATTTGGCTTTAATTGTGCACATTTTATCAAAATCTATAATGAATAATACATCAGAAAGGAGGGATCATTTTGGGTGCCGTTTTTAAGAGGATGGAAAAAGAAGTTATTTACTCGTAATAGAAATAATGCGGTTAGAAAGAAAGGATTTGATGAAGTTAAACATCCTTATGCCAACACCGCAATCTCTTAATTTACCTAAGATAAGGTGAATACCGATTTCATCGAACGCTTTTTAGAAATCTAACGACAGGAGTGTAACAAGGCTACGAGCAGATATAATCGTCGATATTAAGTAAGGCGTCGGTACAACCGCTTTCGGGCTTGAACGCTACTTGATTGGTACTTGTAAGTTCTTGAGAATCTATAAACCAGAGGAGTCGGTTGGAAATTATTTTTTCCAGTACCTTGAAAGTACAAGAAAAGAGAGGTATGGGCCAATAACCATTTACTGAATTAATTGGTTTGTTCGGTGTTGGTATAGGGATTGCTGTGGCAGATTTCCAGTTCTACAATAACATCTATGAAATTGGTATTATACCATACCAGTGGAATGGCTAAGGAAGCTATTTTTCAGAAAAATTAGAATCGTCAGAGAGATTTCACCAAGTTTGGGATGAGGAGATGGTTCCGTTTGAAATAGAGATGCACTTAATATGTTTCGGGACAAAACTACCCGTGAGACTTCGGATATTGATCTAAATTTTGAATGGGGAAGAGTTGGGATTGATTGACGAAGTAAACTCTTGAACATTTGGCTTTACTTGCTTTCAATCTCTCTCCAGAATAGCACATCAGATTGTTTAAAAACTATTAGGTTTATTTGAGTGGGGTGTTTTTTGAAGTATTGCCATGTTTTCATTTTCTGTTCCCTTAATGAAAAGAGAGTGGAGTTCCACCACGGGACTTGGTTTTTAGTTGGAATAGGATGACTGAGGAATAGAGAGGTCGGCGACTGATCGCTTAACTTTTTGAAGCAGAGTCGATTCTTTAATAATGTTATTTGAGATGTCTTTACTTAGAAACCAGTTCAAGACGATAGATTTAAATTTGTTCCAGTCGGCCATGTCCGTTTTAAATTTGGGAGCTGGAAAGGAACAGGATTTATTGTCTACACCTTTAGCCAGGGCACTCATTCCGTTAAACGATTATCACTCGACGATAGCGCTTTGACGATAGTCTTGCATTCCGTAAAACTGAAAGTGACTATCGTTTGGGCGATATCGTTTTGAAAATAAAATATTTGCTTCACGTAAGACGATAATCGTCAAAACGATAGCGTTGAGACGATAGCTAAATAGGTATCGTTTGCATAGATTTTGAAGCTCACTTTATACGTTTTTTGTGATTGAAAGTTTGTAGGCGACTGTAATTGAATGACTGAGTAGCTACTGTAATTTGACATCATGTCTTTTGTCTTCTTTTTTGTTTCACCAGACACAAAAACAACGCAGATTGTTATTTATGACAGCCAATATGACATTTTATCCACAGTTTGGGAATACCAAATGCTCTCAAATTGCATTTTTAAAATAACGATAGACGAAACGATAGTGGTTGAGTTACGTGAAGCAAATCATTGACGATCACGTTAACGATTACCGTTTTGACGATTATCATTTTGAAAATTAGGGAATGTTTTTAATAAAAAATTCTGTATAACAAAACTTCTGCGATTAGTTATTGGAGAACCCCAGAGAACATTCTAGGAATTAACGTCTCCTGTAAGTAAAATTAGAGTGTCACTTTGGGTAACTATATTTTTGAAATCGGTACTCAAATGTTTGTTTCGGTAAGATGTAGATGTTTATAAAAGTAAATTTGATTGGAAAATTAGTGTCTTCTGCTAGAGTTGATATATTTGATGAAATATTAATCTGTTTATACGGAATATCACTTTTGAAAAGGATTGCAATATCTTGTATTTTGAGGAAAGTTGTGGAAGTATCCTGTATAAGATTTGTGTTATTTGGCAAAGATGCAAACGTAATTGTGTGTGTCGCAAATACAAAGTTTTTCCTGAATAGATATAGCACATGGCAATTGAATCTGAGAGCTCCACGAAGCCATTCATTTTCAGTTATGAATCATTCACAAAAAATACAAGCCCTTGACAGTCTCACATTCACAGAAAAGAAAAGAATGTGAATCGTATTCATATCTTACTTACGCTCATTGCATATATCACAACAGAATTCGAATCTTTGTCTGGCTTGCACCAATGAATCTCTGAATATTAGGAGGGCTCACACGCAAAACATTCATGAATCAGATGATTCACAACAGATGTAAAATTTATTAGTGGCTCACAAGTTCTAAGTGGCTCATAGAACATAAATATGCCTTCTCCACACAACAAAAGATGATAGAGAAGAATGAAAAAGAGAGAGAACATTCTTTATTGCCATCGCCAACTATCTGTCGCATCCATTTTGGTTTCGCCAGTTTAGACAGAATGTAAGAGAGATAATCCACCATAAGCTCCAAACAATAGTTCGTCACCTGAGAATAATAAGGTCATATCTCGAAAAAATTTAAAATTGAGGTTTTGATGCAAAACGGTTCAAATATCGAGTTAGAATCGTTTTGCATCATTTAAAATATGTCAGCATTTAAAGCCTATAGCAGAAAAAGCCAGAAAATCAAGGTCGTATGTAGAAATGTTTACCATTTTTTTAGTTCAAGGTCGTATGTGAGTGAAAAATTTGGTTATTTACTTATTATCCGCCTATTTTTTTGTTTTTTTTTTTTTTTAAGTCGATTTAAGCTCGTCATTCAATGAACTTATTATTTTATGTCATAGTAATTATTAATTTTATATTACCGACAAAAAAATTGACATTATTTTTTTTTTTTTCAAAAAGATTAAAAAAATGCAAAAAAAAAAGAAATCATATTTTTAATTTTGTCTTTTATCGATTTGTTTTCTTTAACCATTAGATTTTCAGATGCATGTATGCAAAATGTCAGTAATTTTCTTAAGTTTATTATTTTATTTGTGGGAAAAATTGTTATTAAGGGTATTCATGCAACTTCGTAAAACCATATATAAATTTACAAATTGGTTAAGTTTATCTTTTTGTTAATGAACTGTCAAATTTTGTATGGGAAATGCTTTACACAATTTGGTTAAACTTATCAAATAATTTTGTTGCGTAAAATTAACCAAACTGGTTAAACTTATCCAAACGTCATTTTGACTCTTACTCCGATTGAATTACCTAGCATTTAATCAAATGTATAAAAAAGGTCATTCATGCAAACTTTGCGTAAACTTATCGTTTTACACAATTTGTAAACTTACGACGTTGCATGAATACCCTTATTATTTTTTGTTCAGTTGAAGTTAGACTTTGAGGTTTCAGTATATTTTAGTCAAATAAAACTTGCTCTAAATACACTTACAATAACTCAATTTTTTGTTTTCACCATATCTCAAATTCATATATTTATCACATACGACCCTTTAATTTTCAGCTGACGAGTTGTCTTGTTAAGCATTCACGTTCGACCGAAAACTGGTTTTGCAGCAGCTCAGAATGCATTCAGACAATGAATCCTGTCGATGTGAATCATTTTCTCAAATGAATGTGAGCTCCATTAAGATTCATTTATAAAAAATTGAACAAAATATGAGTGTCGATTCGAATTGAATGTGAATGTGTCTGAATACCGTGTAAGGCAATGAATTTTGTGAGTGGCTCATAAAAAGAGCTACTTGGTGCAGTTCTCTGGTACACACGTTGGGATTGATGTAACTTATAATCTGAGAAAAGTCCTAAAAAATCCGATGACCGCGAGGTCAGTTATAAGAGGTCAAGTTAGTTACACCATTTATTAATTCAATGCAATGGTTTTTCCAATTATATTCACTGTTAAAGGTTAAACCCAAAATACTTATTATTCGCTGATTGTAGATTTACATTGCTTATTCTGAGGCTAAAGTTAGGACATGATCTTCTTCTACATATATGAAATGTTTTACATTTTTACACTGATAGGTTTGCACTAGAAAAATTGGACCATTCTTCAAGTTCTTTTAACAGATTTAAAAAAAGTTGTTTTCGTTAATTCTAAATTATTGTTTTTACAAAGCACATAAACATCGTCAGCATACAAGCAATGATCAAGAATCTTATGTTTATTTATGAAATTTCTAATTTCATTGAACGCTATCGAAAAGAGCATTACTGAGAGGGGTGATCCCTGTGAGATACCATTATGTAAAGGAAAATTCGGGGAATAAGTGTTATTGACTTTAACACAAAATTTACGATTGGAAAGGAATAAATAGATAAGATAAGAAAAATATATACTATGAAGCAAATCTAAAAAAAAAAATTAAAAAAAAAAAAAAAAATCCGAGCAGAGCACATAACAGCTGATAAGATAGACACCGTATCCCCATTAGATGCTTCTTGGATGCCGAGAAAACATTCGACAGTGTATGGTTATATCCACATACTACATCTATTACATTTACCTCCCCCACTTATTAAAATTACTTCGTCTTTTCTTTCTTTCTCATAAGTGTTCATTCAACTGGACAACTGTAAATTCACGTACAAACCATCAGAATCGGAGTCGCCGAAGGTTCAAAACTACTCTACAGATTTTTGACGTCTGGCCAACCTCCTGCATGCTGATGACTCGCTCACGTACACCACATTAACGTCGCCGTAACTCGCCTTCCGGAAAGTAGGGACCCAAAGACTCTTTGGATTCTACACGAAATGGGGCTACTGTATCAACAATACTTCCCTCAATGGGAAGAGGCACTCACACCGCAGCAACTACAGAAACATTGTTCTGAAACTCCCAGACTTATCCACCATAGCTGCCAAACGGAATGTAAATCCCCTTCAATAATTTGCGGAATAGGTCAATAATATTTGTGGAATAGGTCTATTCCTATCGACTATGGAACACCTTGTACTACAAATTTCCCATATTCGATAGGAATGTCACAATTCCAAAATCCAGACGAAAATACTGATGTAAAAGCAACTCCTGCGGCCAGTGATAAGATTGTGCTTCTCAGACTGTTTTGTTTTTATTTTTAGATTTGCTTCATAGTATATATTTTTCTTATCTTTTTATCGAAAGTATTTTCCTTAATATTAGTTGATTTATTTGACCAATTTTTTCGTCAAAAATTTTTTTACTGTTTTTATTTAGTCTTTTGGTCTGTTCGTAAAAATGCGAATAAAATAACTTCTTACTCCATTATTCTCCCAACGTTTCGTAAGAATTCCTTACTTCTTCAGGGGTTATATATATTTCACTCTGTTGGTATATAATACGAAAAAATGAATGAACTTCTTGAAGACAAAAATACATACAAAACAATAAGAGTTGATCCAACACAAAAACTACAAGCTACTGACAACACACTTATTAACGATCTGGTTAAAAATGAGTTTAGTGATCGCTTCCAAAACTGTAAATGACACTGCTCAGCACCCATAGCTCCCAGAATATATGGACTCCCGAAAATTCATAAGTGTGGAACACAATAAAAGACCACACCAAAATAACCAAACAAAAATTTCTCAAACTTCTAGAATTTTGTCTACGAGACAATAACTATTTCCAATCAAATGAAAAGTTTTATTCGCAAACATATGGAATGCCAATGGGCAATCCCCTTTCACTAACGGTAGCCATTCATAACCACTAAAATAAATTTAAGATTTGCATCTATATAATTCTTATCCTCTTTCATGACATCTATCTCGATTAACTTGGCTTCTTCCTTATTATTTTTAACTTAAGTTTACGCGGCTAAAATAAGAAAAAAAAAATTAATAATAGTAAAATTGAGCGTTGTTGTAGTGGGCGTATTTTATACTGAAACCATAATTTATTTGTTTCTCTATTCATGCCAATGAACTCTGAAGTTACTATCTAAATCATTGGAGTAATTTTAAGGAAGTTAAACAAATATGTAGTGTGTATGTATATCAAGAAACTAGAAGTATAGCTCACGCTGAATTTTACAAAAAACTGAATATTACAAGAAACTAATTTTGTATTATTTTCTCTTTTATAAGAACAAATTATGCAAATTTATATTGAATTATTTCGAATGAACTTATTCAATAAAAATTATTTACTTTAATTTTGTCAGAACAAAGTTTCATAAATGATTTACACAATTTAGCCCAGTAAGAATAGATTTTTTCAAGGCAAACAAATATAAAAGGCTGATATTTGGTAAACACCAGAGAGCTGCATGAATCCATTCATTTGCAGCTATGAATCATTCACACAAATACAAGCCCTTGACAGACTCACTTTCACAGAAAAGAATGTGATTCGTATTTCTGTAAAATTTTAGCTCATTATTTTACCGAAAGTCATTTTATATGGGAAAATTCGTGTTAAATGTTCAACAAAACGCTAAATTTGTATAACTTTGAAATAATTTATTTAATTTCCAAACACCGTCTTGTACATTGAGGATGGTCTCCATTTCGGAGTTGGTATAACTTTGCAGTCGCTGATTGTCTTTGGCGATACTATAGCAAGATCAAAGCGAAATGATGGAAAAACATTCTAAATGCCAAAAACCACTTGTAAATGTGAAGGCGAGACCATAGCGAGCAAAACACGACACAGACTCCTGAAAGCCGACTCAGCGATTATTTTAAGAACAAAAATTTAGTTCTTTACAATTCTGATACCAACACACATTCTGATTGATGCTTATGAGATTTATTTTTTTCTCTCAGTGATAAACCTCACTGGTTGACCGAAACAAAAAAAAATCAAAATAAAGGTTTCTCTCAAACCTTGACGAATTTTTGTTTGTTTTTTTAAATAAATGTTATTGAGTAACTTTTATTGAAAATGACAATTAAGAGTTATTGAAGAACCTTTCAAAAGATTGAGTTTTATTTCTGATCTCTGGTACAATGAGGTTTCCAATTATGTTTAGAATTAAATAGCAGTCCTAAAATTTTTAAGTTGTTAATATTTTCTATATTGATATTGTTCAGATAAAGTTCAAATTGTCAGGATAGCTTGCGACAAACATGCAAGTGTTAAAATATCTTTTACTAATTTGGAAAAAATGTATTTTACTTCTTCAAGATCGTTAATTCTACAAAGTATGTAAATATCATCTGCGTATATGTAGTGATCTAAAACTTTTTATTTGGCTTTAATTGTGCACATTTTATCAAAATCTATAATGAATAATACATCAGAAAGGAGGGATCATTTTGGGTGCCGTTTTTAAGAGGATGGAAAAAGAAGTTATTTACTCGTAATAGAAATAATGCGGTTAGAAAGAAAGGATTTGATGAAGTTAAACATCCTTATGCCAACACCGCAATCTCTTAATTTACCTAAGATAAGGTGAATACCGATTTCATCGAACGCTTTTTAGAAATCTAACGACAGGAGTGTAACAAGGCTACGAGCAGATATAATCGTCGATATTAAGTAAGGCGTCGGTACAACCGCTTTCGGGCTTGAACGCTACTTGATTGGTACTTGTAAGTTCTTGAGAATCTATAAACCAGAGGAGTCGGTTGGAAATTATTTTTTCCAGTACCTTGAAAGTACAAGAAAAGAGAGGTATGGGCCAATAACCATTTACTGAATTAATTGGTTTGTTCGGTGTTGGTATAGGGATTGCTGTGGCAGATTTCCAGTTCTACAATAACATCTATGAAATTGGTATTATACCATACCAGTGGAATGGCTAAGGAAGCTATTTTTCAGAAAAATTAGAATCGTCAGAGAGATTTCACCAAGTTTGGGATGAGGAGATGGTTCCGTTTGAAATAGAGATGCACTTAATATGTTTCGGGACAAAACTACCCGTGAGACTTCGGATATTGATCTAAATTTTGAATGGGGAAGAGTTGGGATTGATTGACGAAGTAAACTCTTGAACATTTGGCTTTACTTGCTTTCAATCTCTCTCCAGAATAGCACATCAGATTGTTTAAAAACTATTAGGTTTATTTGAGTGGGGTGTTTTTTGAAGTATTGCCATGTTTTCATTTTCTGTTCCCTTAATGAAAAGAGAGTGGAGTTCCACCACGGGACTTGGTTTTTAGTTGGAATAGGATGACTGAGGAATAGAGAGGTCGGCGACTGATCGCTTAACTTTTTGAAGCAGAGTCGATTCTTTAATAATGTTATTTGAGATGTCTTTACTTAGAAACCAGTTCAAGACGATAGATTTAAATTTGTTCCAGTCGGCCATGTCCGTTTTAAATTTGGGAGCTGGAAAGGAACAGGATTTATTGTCTACACCTTTAGCCAGGGCACTCATTCCGTTAAACGATTATCACTCGACGATAGCGCTTTGACGATAGTCTTGCATTCCGTAAAACTGAAAGTGACTATCGTTTGGGCGATATCGTTTTGAAAATAAAATATTTGCTTCACGTAAGACGATAATCGTCAAAACGATAGCGTTGAGACGATAGCTAAATAGGTATCGTTTGCATAGATTTTGAAGCTCACTTTATACGTTTTTTGTGATTGAAAGTTTGTAGGCGACTGTAATTGAATGACTGAGTAGCCACTGTAATTTGACATCATGTCTTTTGTCTTCTTTTTTGTTTCACCAGACACAAAAACAACGCAGATTGTTATTTATGACAGCCAATTTGACATTTTATCCACAGTTTGGGAATACCAAATGCTCTCAAATTGCATTTTTAAAATAACGATAGACGAAACGATAGTGGTTGAGTTACGTGAAGCAAATCATTGACGATCACGTTAACGATTACCGTTTTGACGATTATCATTTTGAAAATTAGGGAATGTTTTTAATAAAAAATTCTGTATAACAAAACTTCTGCGATTAGTTATTGGAGAACCCCAGAGAACATTCTAGGAATTAACGTCTCCTGTAAGTAAAATTAGAGTGTCACTTTGGGTAACTATATTTTTGAAATCGGTACTCAAATGTTTGTTTCGGTAAGATGTAGATGTTTATAAAAGTAAATTTGATTGGAAAATTAGTGTCTTCTGCTAGAGTTGATATATTTGATGAAATATTAATCTGTTTATACGGAATATCACTTTTGAAAAGGATTGCAATATCTTGTATTTTGAGGAAAGTTGTGGAAGTATCCTGTATAAGATTTGTGTTATTTGGCAAAGATGCAAACGTAATTGTGTGTGTCGCAAATACAAAGTTTTTCCTGAAGAGATATAGCACATGGCAATTGAATCTGAGAGCTGCATGAAGCCATTCATTTGCAGTTATGAATCATTCACAAAAAATACAAGCCCTTGACAGTCTCACATTCACAGAAAAGAAAAGAATGTGAATCGTATTCATATCTTACTTACGCTCATTGCATATATCACAACAGAATTCGAATCTTTGTCTGGCTTGCACCAATGAATCTCTGAATATTAGGAGGGCTCACACGCAAAACATTCATGAATCAGATGATTCACAACAGATGTAAAATTTATTAGTGGCTCACAAGTTCTAAGTGGCTCATAGAACATAAATATGCCTTCTCCACACAACAAAAGATGATAGAGAAGAATGAAAAAGAGAGAGAACATTCTTTATTGCCATCGCCAACTATCTGTCGCATCCATTTTGGTTTTGCCAGTTTAGACAGAATGTAAGAGAGATAATCCACCATAAGCTCCAAACAATAGTTCGTCACCTGAGAATAATAAGGTCATATCTCGAAAAAAATTTAAAATTGAGGTTTTGATGCAAAACGGTTCAAATATCGAGTTAGAATCGTTTTGCATCATTTAAAATATGTCAGCATTTAAAGCCTATAGCAGAAAAAGCCAGAAAATCAAGGTCGTATGTAGAAATGTTTACCATTTTTTTAGTTCAAGGTCGTATGTGAGTGAAAAATTTGGTTATTTACTTATTATCCGCCTATTTTTTTGTTTTTTTTTTTTTTTAAGTCGATTTAAGCTCGTCATTCAATGAACTTATTATTTTATGTCATAGTAATTATTAATTTTATATTACCGACAAAAAAATTGACATTATTTTTATTTTTTTTCAAAAAGATTAAAAAAATGCAAAAAAAAAAGAAATCATATTTTTAATTTTGTCTTTTATCGATTTGTTTTCTTTAACCATTAGATTTTCAGATGCATGTATGCAAAATGTCAGTAATTTTCTTAAGTTTATTATTTTATTTGTGGGAAAAATTGTTATTAAGGGTATTCATGCAACTTCGTAAAACCATATATAAATTTACAAATTGGTTAAGTTTATCTTTTTGTTAATGAACTGTCAAATTTTGTATGGGAAATGCTTTACACAATTTGGTTAAACTTATCAAATAATTTTGTTGCGTAAAATTAACCAAACTGGTTAAACTTATCCAAACGTCATTTTGACTCTTACTCCGATTGAATTACCTAGCATTTAATCAAATGTATAAAAAAGGTCATTCATGCAAACTTTGCGTAAACTTATCGTTTTACACAATTTGTAAACTTACGACGTTGCATGAATACCCTTATTATTTTTTGTTCAGTTGAAGTTAGACTTTGAGGTTTCAGTATATTTTAGTCAAATAAAACTTGCTCTAAATACACTTACAATAACTCAATTTTTTGTTTTCACCATATCTCAAATTCATATATTTATCACATACGACCCTTTAATTTTCAGCTGACGAGTTGTCTTGTTAAGCATTCACCACATTCACGTTCGACCGAAAACTGGTTTTGCAGCAGCTCAGAATGCATTCAGACAATGAATCCTGTCGATGTGAATCATTTTCTCAAATGAATGTGAGCTCCATTAAGATTCATTTATAAAAAATTGAACAAAATATGAGTGTCGATTCGAATTGAATGTGAATGTGTCTGAATACCGTGTAAGGCAATGAATTTTGTGAGTGGCTCATAAAAAGAGCTACTTGGTGCAGTTCTCTGGTACACACGTTGGGATTGATGTAACTTATAATCTGAGAAAAGTCCTAAAAAATCCGATGACCGCGAGGTCAGTTATAAGAGGTAAAGTTAGTTACACCATTTATTAATTCAATGCAATGGTTTTTCCAATTATATTCACTGTTAAAGGTTAAACCCAAAATACTTATTATTCGCTGATTGTAGATTTACATTGCTTATTCTGAGGCTAAAGTTAGGACATGATCTTCTTCTACATATATGAAATGTTTTACATTTTTACACTGATAGGTTTGCACCAGAAAAATTGGACCATTCTTCAAGTTCTTTTAACAGATTTAAAAAAGTTGTTTTCGTTAATTCTAAATTATTGTTTTTACAAAGCACATAAACATCGTCAGCATACAAGCAATGATCAAGAATCTTATGTTTATTTATGAAATTTCTAATTTCATTGAACGCTATCGAAAAGAGCATTACTGAGAGGGGTGATCCCTGTGAGATACCATTATGTAAAGGAAAATTCGGGGAATAAGTGTTATTGACTTTAACACAAAATTTACGATTGGAAAGGAATAAATAGATAAGATAAGAAAAATATATACTATGAAGCAAATCTAAAAAAAAAAATTAAAAAAAAAAAAAAAAATCCGAGCAGAGCACATAACAGCTGATAAGATAGACACCGTATCCCCATTAGATGCTTCTTGGATGCCGAGAAAACATTCGACAGTGTATGGTTATATCCACATACTACATCTATTACATTTACCTCCCCCACTTATTAAAATTACTTCGTCTTTTCTTCCTTTCTCATAAGTGTTCATTCAACTGGACAACTGTAAATTCACGTACAAACCATCAGAATCGGAGTCGCCGAAGGTTCAAAACTACTCTACAGATTTTTGACGTCTGGCCAACCTCCTGCATGCTGATGACTCGCTCACGTACACCACATTAACGTCGCCGTAACTCGCCTTCCGGAAAGTAGGGACCCAAAGACTCTTTGGATTCTACACGAAATGGGGCTACTGTATCAACAATACTTCCCTCAATGGGAAGAGGCACTCACACCGCAGCAACTACAGAAACATTGTTCTGAAACTCCCAGACTTATCCACCATAGCTGCCAAACGGAATGTAAATCCCCTTCAATAATTTGCGGAATAGGTCAATAATATTTGTGGAATAGGTCTATTCCTATCGACTATGGAACACCTTGTACTACAAATTTCCCATATTCGATAGGAATGTCACAATTCCAAAATCCAGACGAAAATACTGATGTAAAAGCAACTCCTGCGGCCAGTGATAAGATTGTGCTTCTCAGACTGTTTTGTTTTTATTTTTAGATTTGCTTCATAGTATATATTTTTCTTATCTTTTTATCGAAAGTATTTTCCTTAATATTAGTTGATTTATTTGACCAATTTTTTCGTCAAAAATTTTTTTACTGTTTTTATTTAGTCTTTTGGTCTGTTCGTAAAAATGCGAATAAAATAACTTCTTACTCCATTATTCTCCCAACGTTTCGTAAGAATTCCTTACTTCTTCAGGGGTTATATATATTTCACTCTGTTGGTATATAATACGAAAAAATGAATGAACTTCTTGAAGACAAAAATACATACAAAACAATAAGAGTTGATCCAACACAAAAACTACAAGCTACTGACAACACACTTATTAACGATCTGGTTAAAAATGAGTTTAGTGATCGCTTCCAAAACTGTAAATGACACTGCTCAGCACCCATAGCTCCCAAAATATATGGACTCCCGAAAATTCATAAGTGTGGAACACAATAAAAGACCACACCAAAATAACCAAACAAAAATTTCTCAAACTTCTAGAATTCTGTCTACGAGACAATAACTATTTCCAATCAAATGAAAAGTTTTATTCGCAAACATATGGAATGCCAATGGGCAATCCCCTTTCACTAACGGTAGCCATTCATAACCACTAAAATAAATTTAAGATTTGCATCTATATAATTCTTATCCTCTTTCATGACATCTATCTCGATTAACTTGGCTTCTTCCTTATTATTTTTAACTTAAGTTTACGCGGCTAAAATAAGAAAAAAAAAAATTAATAATAGTAAAATTGAGCGTTGTTGTAGTGGGCGTATTTTATACTGAAACCATAATTTATTTGTTTCTCTATTCATGCCAATGAACTCTGAAGTTACTATCTAAATCATTGGAGTAATTTTAAGGAAGTTAAACAAATATGTAGTGTGTATGTATATCAAGAAACTAGAAGTATAGCTCACGCTGAATTTTACAAAAAACTGAATATTACAAGAAACTAATTTTGTATTATTTTCTCTTTTATAAGAACAAATTATGCAAATTTATATTGAATTATTTCGAATGAACTTATTCAATAAAAATTATTTACTTTAATTTTGTCAGAACAAAGTTTCATAAATGATTTACACAATTTAGCCCAGTAAGAATAGATTTTTTCAAGGCAAACAAATATAAAAGGCTGATATTTGGTAAACACCAGAGAGCTGCATGAATCCATTCATTTGCAGCTATGAATCATTCACACAAATACAAGCCCTTGACAGACTCACTTTCACAGAAAAGAATGTGATTCGTATTTCTGTAAAATTTTAGCTCATTATTTTACCGAAAGTCATTTTATATGGGAAAATTCGTGTTAAATGTTCAACAAAACGCTAAATTTGTATAACTTTGAAATAATTTATTTAATTTCCAAACACCGTCTTGTACATTGAGGATGGTCTCCATTTCGGAGTTGGTATAACTTTGCAGTCGCTGATTGTCTTTGGCGATACTATAGCAAGATCAAAGCGAAATGATGGAAAAACATTCTAAATGCCAAAAACCACTTGTAAATGTGAAGGCGAGACCATAGCGAGCAAAACACGACACAGACTCCTGAAAGCCGACTTAGCGATTATTTTAAGAACAAAAATTTAGTTCTTTACAATTCTGATACCAACACACATTCTGATTGATGCTTATGAGATTTATTTTTTTCTCTCAGTGATAAACCTCACTGGTTGACCGAAACAAAAAAAAAATCAAAATAAAGGTTTCTCTCAAACCTTGACGAATTTTTGTTTGTTTTTTTAAATAAATGTTATTGGGTGCGTTCATCGGCAGAAATCTGAAAATTCAGTACTGAAACGTAACGTTGAACGCACAAAAAATCTGAAATTTCAGCCAAATGTCATATATTTTTTTTCTGCCATAATCTTGTGTTAACCTGCTGATTTTACTGAAAGTAATATAAGGAAGAACTTTTTTTGTCGCATAATAAGTGACTCTGGCGAGGAAGTTACTATGTAAGTTGACTGGAGAAAGTTTGTTCGTTGTTTTTACTTGGATTATAATACTTAAGAAAATAGTTGAAGCCACACTTTTCACTGGCAACCAAAAAATCTTTACAGTTATTACTCCCAAATGCACGTCTTATTCGCGTTTTTCCACCAAATGTAATTATTTTAAATAAAAAGGGAGATAACTTTCACTTCTTGTTAAGGAAAAACTAAATCCAAAATGCCATGGAAAAACTACTTCTCAGTCTTATTCTTGTATTTTATTCACTTACAAAAAAACAAAACTTAAAAAAAACCAACAAGTCGTACCAAACCGACAACAGAACACAAAATAGCTGCATCTACTATTAAGTTCAGCTTCTATGTGCAGATTCTTATTTTTTGTCTTGTTTATTAGCTGTCATCTGAATTTTCAGATGAAAATTTTTATCTGAAAAACGTAAGCAAACGTAACGAAAAGTCATCTGAATTTTCAGATTTTTTTTGACAGCTGACCAATCAGCAGCCCCAAAAATTCAGATTTCTGGATCCTTGAACGCAGGGATTGAGTAACTTTTATTGAAAATGACAATTAAGAGTTATTGAAGAACCTTTCAAAAGATTGAGTTTTATTTCTGATCTCTGGTACAATGAGGTTTCCAATTATGTTTAGAATTAAATAGCAGTCCTAAAATGTTTAAGTTGTTAATATTTTCTATATTGATATTGTTCAGATAAAGTTCAAATTGTCAGGATAGCTTGCGACAAACATGCAAGTGTTCAAATATCTTTTACTAATTTGGAAAAAATGTATTTTACTTCTTCAAGAACGTTAATTCTACAAAGTATGTAAATATCATCTGCGTATATGTAGTGATCTAAAACTTTTTATTTGGCTTTAATTGTGCACATTTTATCAAAATCTATAATGAATAATACATCAGAAAGGAGGGATCCTTGGGGGTGCCGTTTTTAAGAGGATGGAAAAAGAAGTTATTTACTCGTAATAGAAATAATGCGGTTAGAAAGAAAGGATTTGATGAAGTTAAACATCCTTATGCCAACACCGCAATCTCTTAATTTACCTAAGATAAGGTGAATACCGATTTCATCGAACGCTTTTTAGAAATCTAACGACAGGAGTGTAACAAGGCTACGAGCAGATATAGCGTTTCAGATATAATCGTCGATATTAAGTAAGGCGTCGGTACAACCGCTTTCGGGCTTGAACGCTACTTGATTGGTACTTGTAAGTTCTTGAGAATCTATAAACCAGAGGAGTCGGTTGGAAATTATTTTTTCCAGTACCTTGAAAGTACAAGGAAAGAGAGGTATGGGCCAATAACCATTTACTGAATTAATTGGTTTGTTCGGTGTTGGTATAGGGATTGCTGTGGCAGATTTCCAGTTCTACAATAACATCTATGAAATTGGTATTATACCATACCAGTGGAATGGCTAAGGAAGCTATTTTTCAGAAAAATTAGAATCGTCAGAGAGATTTCACCAAGTTTGGGATGAGGAGATGGTTCCGTTTGAAATAGAGATGCACTTAATATGTTTCGGGACAAAACTACCCGTGAGACTTCGGATATTGATCTAAATTTTGAATGGGGAAGAGTTGGGATTGATTGACGAAGTAAACTCTTGAACATTTGGCTTTACTTGCTTTCAATCTCTCTCCAGAATAGCACATCAGATTGTTTAAAAACTATTAGGTTTATTTGAGTGGGGTGTTTTTTGAAGTATTGCCATGTTTTCATTTTCTGTTCACTTAATGACAAGAGAGTGGAGTTCCACCACGGGACTTGGTTTTTAGTTGGAATAGGATGACTGAGGAATAGAGAGGTCGGCGACTGATCGCTTAACTTTTTGAAGCAGAGTCGATTCTTTAATAATGTTATTTGAGATGTCTTTACTTAGAAACCAGTTCAAGACGATAGATTTAAATTTGTTCCAGTCGGCCATGTCCGTTTTAAATTTGGGAGCTGGAAAGGAACAGGATTTATTGTCTACACCTTTAGCCAGGGCACTCATTCCGTTAAACGATTATCACTCGACGATAGCGCTTTGACGATAGTCTTGCATTCCGTAAAACTGAAAGTGACTATCGTTTGGGCGATATCGTTTTGAAAATAAAATATTTGCTTCACGTAAGACGATAATCGTCAAAACGATAGCGTTGAGACGATAGCTAAATAGGTATCGTTTGCATAGATTTTGAAGCTCACTTTATACGTTTTTTGTGATTGAAAGTTTGTAGGCGACTGTAATTGAATGACTGAGTAGCCACTGTAATTTGACATCATGTCTTTTGTCTTCTTTTTTGTTTCACCAGACACAAAAACAACGCAGATTGTTATTTATGACAGCCAATATGACATTTTATCCACAGTTTGGGAATACCAAATGCTCTCAAATTGCATTTTTAAAATAACGATAGACGAAACGATAGTGGTTGAGTTACGTGAAGCAAATCATTGACGATCACGTTAACGATTACCGTTTTGACGATTATCATTTTGAAAATTAGGGAATGTTTTTAATAAAAAATTCTGTATAACAAAACTTCTGCGATTAGTTATTGGAGAACCCCAGAGAACATTCTAGGAATTAACGTCTCCTGTAAGTAAAATTAGAGTGTCACTTTGGGTAACTATATTTTTGAAATCGGTACTCAAATGTTTGTTTCAGTAAGATGTAGATGTTTATAAAAGTAAATTTGATTGGAAAATTAGTGTCTTCTGCTAGAGTTGATATATTTGATGAAATATTAATCTGTTTATACGGAATATCACTTTTGAAAAGGATTGCAATATCTTGTATTTTGAGGAAAGTTGTGGAAGTATCCTGTATAAGATTTGTGTTATTTGGCAAAGATGCAAACGTAATTGTGTGTGTCGCAAATACAAAGTTTTTCCTGAAGAGATATAGCACATGGCAATTGAATCTGAGAGCTCCACGAAGCCATTCATTTGCAGTTATGAATCATTCACAAAAAATACAAGCCCTTGACAGTCTCACATTCACAGAAAAGAAAAGAATGTGAATCGTATTCATATCTTACTTACGCTCATTGCATATATCACAACAGAATTCGAATCTTTGTCTGGCTTGCACCAATGAATCTCTGAATATTAGGAGGGCTCACACGCAAAACATTCATGAATCAGATGATTCACAACAGATGTAAAATTTATTAGTGGCTCACAAGTTCTAAGTGGCTCATAGAACATAAATATGCCTTCTCCACACAACAAAAGATGATAGAGAAGAATGAAAAAGAGAGAGAACATTCTTTATTGCCATCGCCAACTATCTGTCGCATCCATTTTGGTTTCGCCAGTTTAGACAGAATGTAAGAGAGATAATCCACCATAAGCTCCAAACAATAGTTCGTCACCTGAGAATAATAAGGTCATATCTCGAAAAAATTTAAAATTGAGGTTTTGATGCAAAACGGTTCAAATATCGAGTTAGAATCGTTTTGCATCATTTAAAATATGTCAGCATTTAAAGCCTATAGCAGAAAAAGCCAGAAAATCAAGGTCGTATGTAGAAATGTTTACCATAATAATTAATTTTATATTACCCACAAAAAAATTGACATTATTTTTTTTTTTCAAAAAGATTAAAAAAATGCAAAAAAAAAAAGAAATCATATTTTTAATTTTGTCTTTTATCAATTTGTTTTCTTTAACCATTAGATTTTCAGATGCATGTATGCAAAATGTCAGTAATTTTCTTAAGTTTATTATTTTATTTGTGGGAAAAATTGTTATTAAGGGTATTCATGCAACTTCGTAAAACCATAGATAAATTTACAAATTGGTTAAGTTTATCTTTTTGTTAATGAACTGTCAAATTTTGTATGGGAAATGCTTTACACAATTTGGTTAAACTTATCAAATAATTTTGTTGCGTAAAATTAACCAAACTGGTTAAACTTATCCAAACGTCATTTTGACTCTTACTCCGATTGAATTACCTAGCATTTAATCAAATGTATAAAAAAGGTCATTCATGCAAACTTTGCGTAAACTTATCGTTTTACACAATTTGTAAACTTACGACGTTGCATGAATACCCTTATTATTTTTTGTTCAGTTGAAGTTAGACTTTGAGGTTTCAGTATATTTTAGTCAAATAAAACTTGCTCTAAATACACTTACAATAACTCAATTTTTTGTTTTCACCATATCTCAAATTCATATATTTATCACATACGACCCTTTAATTTTCAGCTGACGAGTTGTCTTGTTAAGCATTCACCACATTCACGTTCGACCGAAAACTGGTTTTGCAGCAGCTCAGAATGCATTCAGACAATGAATCCTGTCGATGTGAATCATTTTCTCAAATGAATGTGAGCTCCATTAAGATTCATTTATAAAAAATTGAACAAAATATGAGTGTCGATTCGAATTGAATGTGAATGTGTCTGAAATCCGTGTAAGGCAATGAATTTTGTGAGTGGCTCATAAAAAGAGCTACTTGGTGCAGTTCTCTGGTACACACGTTGGGATTGATGATGATGATGATTGATGGGATATTCCACAAATATTATTGACCTATTCCGCAAATTATTGAAGTGGATTTACATTCCGTTTGGCAGCTATGGTGGATAAGTCTGGGAGTTTCAGAACAATGTTTCTGTAGTTGCTGCGGTGTGAGTGCCTCTTCCCATTGAGGGAAGTATTGTTGATACAGTAGCCCCATTTCGTGTAGAATCCAAAGAGTCTTTGGGTCCCTACTTTCCAGAAGGCGAGTTACGGCGACGTTAATGTGGTGTACGTGAGCGAGTCATCAGCATGCAGGAGGTTGGCCAGACGTCAAAAATCTGTAGAGTAGTTTTGAACCTTCGGCGACTCCGATTCTGATGGTTTGTACGTGAATTTACAGTTGTCCAGTTGAATGAACACTTATGAGAAAGAAAGAAAAGACGAAGTAATTTTAATAAGTGGGGGAGGTAAATGTAATAGATGTAGTATGTGGATATAACCATACACTGTCGAAAGTTTTCTCGGCATCCAAGAAGCATCTAATGGGGATACGGTGTCTATCTTATCAGCTGTTATGTGCTCTGCTCGGAAAATTTTGTTTTTATTTTTAGATTTGCTTTATAGTATATATTTTTCTTATCTTTTTATCAAAAGTATTTTCCTTAATATTAGTTGATTTATTTGACCAATTTTTTCGTCAAAAATGTTTTTACTGTTTTTATTTAGTCTTTTGGTCTGTTCGTAAAAAATGCGAATAAAGACAAAAATACATACAAAACAATAAGAGTTGATCCAACACAAAAACTACAAGCTACTGACAACACACTTATTAACGATCTGGTTAAAAATGAGTTTAGTGATCGCTTCCAAAACTGTAAATGACACTGCTCAGCACCCATAGCTCCCAGAATATATGGACTCCCGAAAATTCATAAGTGTGGAACACAATAAAAGACCACACCAAAATAACCAAACAAAAATTTCTCAAACTTCTAGAATTCTGTCTACGAGACAATAACTATTTCCAATCAAATGAAAAGTTTTATTCGCAAACATATGGAATGCCAATGGGCAATCCCCTTTCACTAACGGTAGCCATTCATAACCACTAAAATAAATTTAAGATTTGCATCTATATAATTCTTATCCTCTTTCATGACATCTATCTCGATTAACTTGGCTTCTTCCTTATTATTTTTAACTTAAGTTTACGCGGCTAAAATAAGAAAAAAAAAATTAATAATAGTAAAATTGAGCGTTGTTGTAGTGGGCGTATTTTATTCTGAAACCATAATTTATTTGTTTCTCTATTCATGCCAATGAACTCTGAAGTTACTATCTAAATCATTGGAGTAATTTTAAGGAAGTTAAACAAATATGTAGTGTGTATGTATATCAAGAAACTAGAAGTATAGCTCACGCTATTTTTACAAAAAACTGAATATTACAAGAAACTAATTTTGTATTATTTTCTCTTTTATAAGAACAAATTATGCAAATTTATATTGAATTATTTCGAATGAACTTATTCAATAAAAATTATTTACTTTAATTTTGTCAGAACAAAGTTTCATAAATGATTTACACAATTTAGCCCAGTAAGAATAGATTTTTTCAAGGCAAACAAATATAAAAGGCTGATATTTGGTAAACACCAGAGAGCTGCATGAATCCATTCATTTGCAGCTATGAATCATTCACACAAATACAAGCCCTTGACAGACTCACTTTCACAGAAAAGAATGTGATTCGTATTTCTGTAAAATTTTAGCTCATTATTTTACCGAAAGTCATTTTATATGGGAAAATTCGTGTTAAATGTTCAACAAAACGCTAAATTTGTATAACTTTGAAATAATTTATTTAATTTCCAAACACCGTCTTGTACATTGAGGATGGTCTCCATTTCGGAGTTGGTATAACTTTGCAGTCGCTGATTGTCTTTGGCGATACTATAGCAAGATCAAAGCGAAATGATGGAAAAACATTCTAAATGCCAAAAACCACTTGTAAATGTGAAGGCGAGACCATAGCGAGCAAAACACGACACAGACTCCTGAAAGCCGACTCAGCGATTATTTTAAGAACAAAAATTTAGTTCTTTACAATTCTGATACCAACATACATTCTGATTGATGCTTATGAGATTTATTTTTTTCTCTCAGTGATAAACCTCACTGGTTGACCGAAACAAAAAAAAATCAAAATAAAGGTTTCTCTCAAACCTTGACGAATTTTTGTTTGTTTTTTTAAATAAATGTTATTGAGTAACTTTTATTGAAAATGACAATTAAGAGTTATTGAAGAACCTTTCAAAAGATTGAGTTTTATTTCTGATCTCTGGTACAATGAGGTTTCCAATTATGTTTAGAATTAAATAGCAGTCCTAAAATTTTCAAGTTGTTAATATTTTCTATATTGATATTGTTCAGATAAAGTTCAAATTGTCAGGATAGCTTGCGACAAACATGCAAGTGTTAAAATATCTTTTACTAA
Source organism: Dasysyrphus albostriatus (assembly GCA_946251815.1). Classification (NCBI taxonomy): domain Eukaryota; kingdom Metazoa; phylum Arthropoda; class Insecta; order Diptera; family Syrphidae; genus Dasysyrphus; species Dasysyrphus albostriatus. Next base: position 105,363,642 of record OX276335.1, on the reverse strand, counting down.
TTTGGAAAAAATGTATTTTACTTCTTCAAGATCGTTAATTCTACAAAGTATGTAAATATCATCTGCGTATGTGTAGTGATCTAAAACTTTTTATTTGGCTTTAATTGTGCACATTTTATCAAAATCTATAATGAATAATACATCAGAAAGGAGGGATCATTTTGGGTGCCGTTTTTAAGAGGATGGAAAAAGAAGTTATTTACTCGTAATAGAAATAATGCGATTAGAAAGAAAGGATTTGATGAAGTTAAACATCCTTATGCCAACACCGCAATCTCTTAATTTACCTAAGATAAGGTGAATACCGATTTCATCGAACGCTTTTTAGAAATCTAACGACAGGAGTGTAACAAGGCTACGAGCAGATATAATCGTCGATATTAAGTAAGGCGTCGGTACAACCGCTTTCGGGCTTGAACGCTACTTGATTGGTACTTGTAAGTTCTTGAGAATCTATAAACCAGAGGAGTCGGTTGGAAATTATTTTTTCCAGTACCTTGAAAGTACAAGAAAAGAGAGGTATGGGCCAATAACCATTTACTGAATTAATTGGTTTGTTCGGTGTTGGTATAGGGATTGCTGTGGCAGATTTCCAGTTCTACAATAACATCTATGAAATTGGTATTATACCATACCAGTGGAATGGCTAAGGAAGCTATTTTTCAGAAAAATTAGAATCGTCAGAGAGATTTCACCAAGTTTGGGATGAGGAGATGGTTCCGTTTGAAATAGAGATGCACTTAATATGTTTCGGGACAAAACTACCAGTGAGACTTCGGATATTGATCTAAATTTTGAATGGGGAAGAGTTGGGATTGATTGACGAAGTAAACTCTTGAACATTTGGCTTTACTTGCTTTCAATCTCTCTCCAGAATAGCACATCAGATTGTTTAAAAACTATTAGGTTTATTTGAGTGGGGTGTTTTTTGAAGTATTGCCATGTTTTCATTTTCTGTTCCCTTAATGAAAAGAGAGTGGAGTTCCACCACGGGACTTGGTTTTTAGTTGGAATAGGATGACTGAGGAATAGAGAGGTCGGCGACTGATCGCTTAACTTTTTGAAGCAGAGTCGATTCTTTAATAATGTTATTTGAGATGTCTTTACTTAGAACCAGTTCAAGACGATAGATTTAAATTTGTTCCAGTCGGCCATGTCCGTTTTAAATTTGGGAGCTGGAAAGGAACAGGATTTATTGTCTACACCTTTAGCCAGGGCACTCATTCCGTTAAACGATTATCACTCGACGATAGCGCTTTGACGATAGTCTTGCATTCCGTAAAACTGAAAGTGACTATCGTTTGGGCGATATCGTTTTGAAAATAAAATATTTGCTTCACGTAAGACGATAATCGTCAAAACGATAGCGTTGAGACGATAGCTGAATAGGTATCGTTTGCATAGATTTTGAAGCTCACTTTATACGTTTTTTGTGATTGAAAGTTTGTAGGCGACTGTAATTGAATGACTGAGAAGCCACTGTAATTTGACATCATGTCTTTTGTCTTCTTTTTTGTTTCACCAGACACAAAAACAACGCAGATTGTTATTTATGACAGCCAAGATGACATTTTATCCACAGTTTGGGAATACCAAATGCTCTCAAATTGCATTTTTAAAATAACGATAGACGAAACGATAGTGGTTGAGTTACGTGAAGCAAATCATTGACGATCACGTTAACGATTACCGTTTTGACGATTATCATTTTGAAAATTAGGGAATGTTTTTAATAAAAAATTCTGTATAACAAAACTTCTGCGATTAGTTATTGGAGAACCCCAGAGAACATTCTAGGAATTAACGTCTCCTGTAAGTAAAATTAGAGTGTCACTTTGGGTAACTATATTTTTGAAATCGGTACTCAAATGTTTGTTTCGGTAAGATGTAGATGTTTATAAAAGTAAATTTGATTGGAAAATTAGTGTCTTCTGCTAGAGTTGATATATTTGATGAAATATTAATCTGTTTATACGGAATATCACTTTTGAAAAGGATTGCAATATCTTGTATTTTGAGGAAAGTTGTGGAAGTATCCTGTATAAGATTTGTGTTATTTGGCAAAGATGCAAACGTAATTGTGTGTGTCGCAAATACAAAGTTTTTCCTGAAGAGATATAGCACATGGCAATTGAATCTGAGAGCTGCATGAAGCCATTCATTTGCAGTTATGAATCATTCACAAAAAATACAAGCCCTTGACAGTCTCACATTCACAGAAAAGAAAAGAATGTGAATCGTATTCATATCTTACTTACGCTCATTGCATATATCACAACAGAATTCGAATCTTTGCCTGGCTTGCACCAATGAATCTCTGAATATTAGGAGGGCTCACACGCAAAACATTCATGAATCAGATGATTCACAACAGATGTAAAATTTATTAGTGGCTCACAAGTTCTAAGTGGCTCATAGAACATAAATATGCCTTCTCCACACAACAAAAGATGATAGAGAAGAATGAAAAAGAGAGAGAACATTCTTTATTGCCATCGCCAACTATCTGTCGCATCCATTTTGGTTTCGCCAGTTTAGACAGAGTGTAAGAGAGATAATCCACCATAAGCTCCAAACAATAGTTCGTCACCTGAGAATAATAAGGTCATATCTCGAAAAAATTTAAAATTGAGGTTTTGATGCAAAACGGTTCAAATATCGAGTTAGAATCGTTTTGCATCATTTAAAATATGTCAGCATTTAAAGCCTATAGCAGAAAAAGCCAGAAAATCAAGGTCGTATGTAGAAATGTTTACCATTTTTTTAGTTCAAGGTCGTATGTGAGTGAAAAATTTGGTTATTTACTTATTATCCGCCTATTTTTTTGTTTTTTTTTTTTTTTAAGTCGATTTAAGCTCGTTATTCAATGAACTTATTATTTTATGTCATAGTAATTATTAATTTTATATTACCGACAAAAAAATTGACATTATTTTTTTTTTTTCAAAAAGATTAAAAAAATGCAAAAAAAAAAGAAATCATATTTTTAATTTTGTCTTTTATCAATTTGTTTTCTTTAACCATTAGATTTTCAAATGCATGTATGCAAAATGACAGTAATTTTCTTAAGTTTATTATTTTATTTGTGGGAAAAATTGTTATTAAGGGTATTCATGCAACTTCGTAAAACCATATATAAATTTACAAATTGGTTAAGTTTATCTTTTTGTTAATGAACTGTCAAATTTTGTATGGGAAATGCTTTACACAATTTGGTTAAACTTATCAAATAATTTTGTTGCGTAAAATTAACCAAACTGGTTAAACTTATCCAAACGTCATTTTGACTCTTACTCCGATTGAATTACCTAGCATTTAATCAAATGTATAAAAAAGGTCATTCATGCAAACTTTGCGTAAACTTATCGTTTTACACAATTTGTAAACTTACGACGTTGCATGAATACCCTTATTATTTTTTGTTCAGTTGAAGTTAGACTTTGAGGTTTCAGTATATTTTAGTCAAATAAAACTTGCTCTAAATACACTTACAATAACTCAATTTTTTGTTTTCACCATATCTCAAATTCATATATTTATCACATACGACCCTTTAATTTTCAGCTGACGAGTTGTCTTGTTAAGCATTCACCACATTCACGTTCGACCGAAAACTGGTTTTGCAGCAGCTCAGAATGCATTCAGACAATGAATCCTGTCGATGTGAATCATTTTCTCAAATGAATGTGAGCTCCATTAAGATTCATTTATAAAAAAATTGAACAAAATATGAGTGTCGATTCGAATTGAATGTGAATGTGTCTGAATACCGTGTAAGGCAATGAATTTTGTGAGTGGCTCATAAAAAGAGCTACTGGGTGCAGTTCTCTGGTACACACGTTGGGATTGATGTAACTTATAATCTGAGAAAAGTCCTAAAAAATCCGATGACCGCGAGGTCAGTTATAAGAGGTAAAGTTAGTTACACCATTTATTAATTCAATGCAATGGTTTTTCCAATTATATTCACTGTTAAAGGTTAAACCCAAAATACTTATTATTCGCTGATTGTAGATTTACATTGCTTATTCTGAGGCTAAAGTTAGGACATGATCTTCTTCTACATATATGAAATGTTTTACATTTTTACACTGATAGGTTTGCACCAGAAAAATTGGACCATTCTTCAAGTTCTTTTAACAGATTTAAAAAAGTTGTTTTCGTTAATTCTAAATAAAGTTTCATAAATGATTTACACAATTTAGCCCAGTAAGAATAGATTTTTTCAAGGCAAACAAATATAAAAGGCTGATATTTGGTAAACACCAGAGAGCTGCATGAATCCATTCATTTGCAGCTATGAATCATTCACACAAATACAAGCCCTTGACAGACTCACTTTCACAGAAAAGAATGTGATTCGTATTTCTGTAAAATTTTAGCTCATTATTTTAACGAAAGTCATTTTATATGGGAAAATTCGTGTTAAATGTTCAACAAAACGCTAAATTTGTATAACTTTGAAATAATTTATTTAATTTCCAAACACCGTCTTGTACATTGAGGATGGTCTCCATTTCGGAGTTGGTATAACTTTGCAGTCGCTGATTGTCTTTGGCGATACTATAGCAAGATCAAAGCGAAATGATGGAAAAACATTCTAAATGCCAAAAACCACTTGTAAATGTGAAGGCGAGACCATAGCGAGCAAAACACGACACAGACTCCTGAAAGCCGACTCAGCGATTATTTTAAGAACAAAAATTTAGTTCTTTACAATTCTGATACCAACACACATTCTGATTGATGCTTATGAGATTTATTTTTTTCTCTCAGTGATAAACCTCACTGGTTGACCGAAACAAAAAAAAATCAAAATAAAGGTTTCTCTCAAACCTTGACGAATTTTTGTTTGTTTTTTTAAATAAATGTTATTGAGTAACTTTTATTGAAAATGACAATTAAGAGTTATTGAAGAACCTTTCAAAAGATTGAGTTTTATTTCTGATCTCTGGTACAATGAGGTTTCCAATTATGTTTAGAATTAAATAGCAGTCCTAAAATTTTCAAGTTGTTAATATTTTCTATATTGATATTGTTCAGATAAAGTTCAAATTGTCAGGATAGCTTGCGACAAACATGCAAGTGTTAAAATATCTTTTACTAATTTGGAAAAAATGTATTTTACTTCTTCAAGATCGTTAATTCTACAAAGTATGTAAATATCATCTGCGTATGTGTAGTGATCTAAAACTTTTTATTTGGCTTTAATTGTGCACATTTTATCAAAATCTATAATGAATAATACATCAGAAAGGAGGGATCATTTTGGGTGCCGTTTTTAAGAGGATGGAAAAAGAAGTTATTTACTCGTAATAGAAATAATGCGGTTAGAAAGAAAGGATTTGATGAAGTTAAACATCCTTATGCCAACACCGCAATCTCTTAATTTACCTAAGATAAGGTGAATACCGATTTCATCGAACGCTTTTTAGAAATCTAACGACAGGAGTGTAACAAGGCTACGAGCAGATATAATCGTCGATATTAAGTAAGGCGTCGGTACAACCGCTTTCGGGCTTGAACGCTACTTGATTGGTACTTGTAAGTTCTTGAGAATCTATAAACCAGAGGAGTCGGTTGGAAATTATTTTTTCCAGTACCTTGAAAGTACAAGAAAAGAGAGGTATGGGCCAATAACCATTTACTGAATTAATTGGTTTGTTCGGTGTTGGTATAGGGATTGCTGTGGCAGATTTCCAGTTCTACAATAACATCTATGAAATTGGTATTATACCATACCAGTGGAATGGCTAAGGAAGCTATTTTTCAGAAAAATTAGAATCGTCAGAGAGATTTCACCAAGTTTGGGATGAGGAGATGGTTCCGTTTGAAATAGAGATGCACTTAATATGTTTCGGGACAAAACTACCAGTGAGACTTCGGATATTGATCTAAATTTTGAATGGGGAAGAGTTGGGATTGATTGACGAAGTAAACTCTTGAACATTTGGCTTTACTTGCTTTCAATCTCTCTCCAGAATAGCACATCAGATTGTTTAAAAACTATTAGGTTTATTTGAGTGGGGTGTTTTTTGAAGTATTGCCATGTTTTCATTTTCTGTTCCCTTAATGAAAAGAGAGTGGAGTTCCACCACGGGACTTGGTTTTTAGTTGGAATAGGATGACTGAGGAATAGAGAGGTCGGCGACTGATCGCTTAACTTTTTGAAGCAGAGTCGATTCTTTAATAATGTTATTTGAGATGTCTTTACTTAGAAACCAGTTCAAGACGATAGATTTAAATTTGTTCCAGTCGGCCATGTCCGTTTTAAATTTGGGAGCTGGAAAGGAACAGGATTTATTGTCTACACCTTTAGCCAGGGCACTCATTCCGTTAAACGATTATCACTCGACGATAGCGCTTTGACGATAGTCTTGCATTCCGTAAAACTGAAAGTGACTATCGTTTGGGCGATATCGTTTTGAAAATAAAATATTTGCTTCACGTAAGACGATAATCGTCAAAACGATAGCGTTGAGACGATAGCTGAATAGGTATCGTTTGCATAGATTTTGAAGCTCACTTTATACGTTTTTTGTGATTGAAAGTTTGTAGGCGACTGTAATTGAATGACTGAGAAGCCACTGTAATTTGACATCATGTCTTTTGTCTTCTTTTTTGTTTCACCAGACACAAAAACAACGCAGATTGTTATTTATGACAGCCAAGATGACATTTTATCCACAGTTTGGGAATACCAAATGCTCTCAAATTGCATTTTTAAAATAACGATAGACGAAACGATAGTGGTTGAGTTACGTGAAGCAAATCATTGACGATCACGTTAACGATTACCGTTTTGACGATTATCATTTTGAAAATTAGGGAATGTTTTTAATAAAAAATTCTGTATAACAAAACTTCTGCGATTAGTTATTGGAGAACCCCAGAGAACATTCTAGGAATTAACGTCTCCTGTAAGTAAAATTAGAGTGTCACTTTGGGTAACTATATTTTTGAAATCGGTACTCAAATGTTTGTTTCGGTAAGATGTAGATGTTTATAAAAGTAAATTTGATTGGAAAATTAGTGTCTTCTGCTAGAGTTGATATATTTGATGAAATATTAATCTGTTTATACGGAATATCACTTTTGAAAAGGATTGCAATATCTTGTATTTTGAGGAAAGTTGTGGAAGTATCCTGTATAAGATTTGTGTTATTTGGCAAAGATGCAAACGTAATTGTGTGTGTCGCAAATACAAAGTTTTTCCTGAAGAGATATAGCACATGGCAATTGAATCTGAGAGCTGCATGAAGCCATTCATTTGCAGTTATGAATCATTCACAAAAAATACAAGCCCTTGACAGTCTCACATTCACAGAAAAGAAAAGAATGTGAATCGTATTCATATCTTACTTACGCTCATTGCATATATCACAACAGAATTCGAATCTTTGCCTGGCTTGCACCAATGAATCTCTGAATATTAGGAGGGCTCACACGCAAAACATTCATGAATCAGATGATTCACAACAGATGTAAAATTTATTAGTGGCTCACAAGTTCTAAGTGGCTCATAGAACATAAATATGCCTTCTCCACACAACAAAAGATGATAGAGAAGAATGAAAAAGAGAGAGAACATTCTTTATTGCCATCGCCAACTATCTGTCGCATCCATTTTGGTTTCGCCAGTTTAGACAGAGTGTAAGAGAGATAATCCACCATAAGCTCCAAACAATAGTTCGTCACCTGAGAATAATAAGGTCATATCTCGAAAAAATTTAAAATTGAGGTTTTGATGCAAAACGGTTCAAATATCGAGTTAGAATCGTTTTGCATCATTTAAAATATGTCAGCATTTAAAGCCTATAGCAGAAAAAGCCAGAAAATCAAGGTCGTATGTAGAAATGTTTACCATTTTTTTAGTTCAAGGTCGTATGTGAGTGAAAAATTTGGTTATTTACTTATTATCCGCCTATTTTTTTGTTTTTTTTTTTTTTTAAGTCGATTTAAGCTCGTTATTCAATGAACTTATTATTTTATGTCATAGTAATTATTAATTTTATATTACCGACAAAAAAATTGACATTATTTTTTTTTTTTCAAAAAGATTAAAAAAATGCAAAAAAAAAAGAAATCATATTTTTAATTTTGTCTTTTATCAATTTGTTTTCTTTAACCATTAGATTTTCAAATGCATGTATGCAAAATGACAGTAATTTTCTTAAGTTTATTATTTTATTTGTGGGAAAAATTGTTATTAAGGGTATTCATGCAACTTCGTAAAACCATATATAAATTTACAAATTGGTTAAGTTTATCTTTTTGTTAATGAACTGTCAAATTTTGTATGGGAAATGCTTTACACAATTTGGTTAAACTTATCAAATAATTTTGTTGCGTAAAATTAACCAAACTGGTTAAACTTATCCAAACGTCATTTTGACTCTTACTCCGATTGAATTACCTAGCATTTAATCAAATGTATAAAAAAGGTCATTCATGCAAACTTTGCGTAAACTTATCGTTTTACACAATTTGTAAACTTACGACGTTGCATGAATACCCTTATTATTTTTTGTTCAGTTGAAGTTAGACTTTGAGGTTTCAGTATATTTTAGTCAAATAAAACTTGCTCTAAATACACTTACAATAACTCAATTTTTTGTTTTCACCATATCTCAAATTCATATATTTATCACATACGACCCTTTAATTTTCAGCTGACGAGTTGTCTTGTTAAGCATTCACCACATTCACGTTCGACCGAAAACTGGTTTTGCAGCAGCTCAGAATGCATTCAGACAATGAATCCTGTCGATGTGAATCATTTTCTCAAATGAATGTGAGCTCCATTAAGATTCATTTATAAAAAAATTGAACAAAATATGAGTGTCGATTCGAATTGAATGTGAATGTGTCTGAATACCGTGTAAGGCAATGAATTTTGTGAGTGGCTCATAAAAAGAGCTACTGGGTGCAGTTCTCTGGTACACACGTTGGGATTGATGTAACTTATAATCTGAGAAAAGTCCTAAAAAATCCGATGACCGCGAGGTCAGTTATAAGAGGTAAAGTTAGTTACACCATTTATTAATTCAATGCAATGGTTTTTCCAATTATATTCACTGTTAAAGGTTAAACCCAAAATACTTATTATTCGCTGATTGTAGATTTACATTGCTTATTCTGAGGCTAAAGTTAGGACATGATCTTCTTCTACATATATGAAATGTTTTACATTTTTACACTGATAGGTTTGCACCAGAAAAATTGGACCATTCTTCAAGTTCTTTTAACAGATTTAAAAAAGTTGTTTTCGTTAATTCTAAATAAAGTTTCATAAATGATTTACACAATTTAGCCCAGTAAGAATAGATTTTTTCAAGGCAAACAAATATAAAAGGCTGATATTTGGTAAACACCAGAGAGCTGCATGAATCCATTCATTTGCAGCTATGAATCATTCACACAAATACAAGCCCTTGACAGACTCACTTTCACAGAAAAGAATGTGATTCGTATTTCTGTAAAATTTTAGCTCATTATTTTAACGAAAGTCATTTTATATGGGAAAATTCGTGTTAAATGTTCAACAAAACGCTAAATTTGTATAACTTTGAAATAATTTATTTAATTTCCAAACACCGTCTTGTACATTGAGGATGGTCTCCATTTCGGAGTTGGTATAACTTTGCAGTCGCTGATTGTCTTTGGCGATACTATAGCAAGATCAAAGCGAAATGATGGAAAAACATTCTAAATGCCAAAAACCACTTGTAAATGTGAAGGCGAGACCATAGCGAGCAAAACACGACACAGACTCCTGAAAGCCGACTCAGCGATTATTTTAAGAACAAAAATTTAGTTCTTTACAATTCTGATACCAACACACATTCTGATTGATGCTTATGAGATTTATTTTTTTCTCTCAGTGATAAACCTCACTGGTTGACCGAAACAAAAAAAAATCAAAATAAAGGTTTCTCTCAAACCTTGACGAATTTTTGTTTGTTTTTTTAAATAAATGTTATTGAGTAACTTTTATTGAAAATGACAATTAAGAGTTATTGAAGAACCTTTCAAAAGATTGAGTTTTATTTCTGATCTCTGGTACAATGAGGTTTCCAATTATGTTTAGAATTAAATAGCAGTCCTAAAATTTTCAAGTTGTTAATATTTTCTATATTGATATTGTTCAGATAAAGTTCAAATTGTCAGGATAGCTTGCGACAAACATGCAAGTGTTAAAATATCTTTTACTAATTTGGAAAAAATGTATTTTACTTCTTCAAGATCGTTAATTCTACAAAGTATGTAAATATCATCTGCGTATGTGTAGTGATCTAAAACTTTTTATTTGGCTTTAATTGTGCACATTTTATCAAAATCTATAATGAATAATACATCAGAAAGGAGGGATCATTTTGGGTGCCGTTTTTAAGAGGATGGAAAAAGAAGTTATTTACTCGTAATAGAAATAATGCGGTTAGAAAGAAAGGATTTGATGAAGTTAAACATCCTTATGCCAACACCGCAATCTCTTAATTTACCTAAGATAAGGTGAATACCGATTTCATCGAACGCTTTTTAGAAATCTAACGACAGGAGTGTAACAAGGCTACGAGCAGATATAATCGTCGATATTAAGTAAGGCGTCGGTACAACCGCTTTCGGGCTTGAACGCTACTTGATTGGTACTTGTAAGTTCTTGAGAATCTATAAACCAGAGGAGTCGGTTGGAAATTATTTTTTCCAGTACCTTGAAAGTACAAGAAAAGAGAGGTATGGGCCAATAACCATTTACTGAATTAATTGGTTTGTTCGGTGTTGGTATAGGGATTGCTGTGGCAGATTTCCAGTTCTACAATAACATCTATGAAATTGGTATTATACCATACCAGTGGAATGGCTAAGGAAGCTATTTTTCAGAAAAATTAGAATCGTCAGAGAGATTTCACCAAGTTTGGGATGAGGAGATGGTTCCGTTTGAAATAGAGATGCACTTAATATGTTTCGGGACAAAACTACCAGTGAGACTTCGGATATTGATCTAAATTTTGAATGGGGAAGAGTTGGGATTGATTGACGAAGTAAACTCTTGAACATTTGGCTTTACTTGCTTTCAATCTCTCTCCAGAATAGCACATCAGATTGTTTAAAAACTATTAGGTTTATTTGAGTGGGGTGTTTTTTGAAGTATTGCCATGTTTTCATTTTCTGTTCCCTTAATGAAAAGAGAGTGGAGTTCCACCACGGGACTTGGTTTTTAGTTGGAATAGGATGACTGAGGAATAGAGAGGTCGGCGACTGATCGCTTAACTTTTTGAAGCAGAGTCGATTCTTTAATAATGTTATTTGAGATGTCTTTACTTAGAAACCAGTTCAAGACGATAGATTTAAATTTGTTCCAGTCGGCCATGTCCGTTTTAAATTTGGGAGCTGGAAAGGAACAGGATTTATTGTCTACACCTTTAGCCAGGGCACTCATTCCGTTAAACGATTATCACTCGACGATAGCGCTTTGACGATAGTCTTGCATTCCGTAAAACTGAAAGTGACTATCGTTTGGGCGATATCGTTTTGAAAATAAAATATTTGCTTCACGTAAGACGATAATCGTCAAAACGATAGCGTTGAGACGATAGCTGAATAGGTATCGTTTGCATAGATTTTGAAGCTCACTTTATACGTTTTTTGTGATTGAAAGTTTGTAGGCGACTGTAATTGAATGACTGAGAAGCCACTGTAATTTGACATCATGTCTTTTGTCTTCTTTTTTGTTTCACCAGACACAAAAACAACGCAGATTGTTATTTATGACAGCCAAGATGACATTTTATCCACAGTTTGGGAATACCAAATGCTCTCAAATTGCATTTTTAAAATAACGATAGACGAAACGATAGTGGTTGAGTTACGTGAAGCAAATCATTGACGATCACGTTAACGATTACCGTTTTGACGATTATCATTTTGAAAATTAGGGAATGTTTTTAATAAAAAATTCTGTATAACAAAACTTCTGCGATTAGTTATTGGAGAACCCCAGAGAACATTCTAGGAATTAACGTCTCCTGTAAGTAAAATTAGAGTGTCACTTTGGGTAACTATATTTTTGAAATCGGTACTCAAATGTTTGTTTCGGTAAGATGTAGATGTTTATAAAAGTAAATTTGATTGGAAAATTAGTGTCTTCTGCTAGAGTTGATATATTTGATGAAATATTAATCTGTTTATACGGAATATCACTTTTGAAAAGGATTGCAATATCTTGTATTTTGAGGAAAGTTGTGGAAGTATCCTGTATAAGATTTGTGTTATTTGGCAAAGATGCAAACGTAATTGTGTGTGTCGCAAATACAAAGTTTTTCCTGAAGAGATATAGCACATGGCAATTGAATCTGAGAGCTGCATGAAGCCATTCATTTGCAGTTATGAATCATTCACAAAAAATACAAGCCCTTGACAGTCTCACATTCACAGAAAAGAAAAGAATGTGAATCGTATTCATATCTTACTTACGCTCATTGCATATATCACAACAGAATTCGAATCTTTGCCTGGCTTGCACCAATGAATCTCTGAATATTAGGAGGGCTCACACGCAAAACATTCATGAATCAGATGATTCACAACAGATGTAAAATTTATTAGTGGCTCACAAGTTCTAAGTGGCTCATAGAACATAAATATGCCTTCTCCACACAACAAAAGATGATAGAGAAGAATGAAAAAGAGAGAGAACATTCTTTATTGCCATCGCCAACTATCTGTCGCATCCATTTTGGTTTCGCCAGTTTAGACAGAGTGTAAGAGAGATAATCCACCATAAGCTCCAAACAATAGTTCGTCACCTGAGAATAATAAGGTCATATCTCGAAAAAATTTAAAATTGAGGTTTTGATGCAAAACGGTTCAAATATCGAGTTAGAATCGTTTTGCATCATTTAAAATATGTCAGCATTTAAAGCCTATAGCAGAAAAAGCCAGAAAATCAAGGTCGTATGTAGAAATGTTTACCATTTTTTTAGTTCAAGGTCGTATGTGAGTGAAAAATTTGGTTATTTACTTATTATCCGCCTATTTTTTTGTTTTTTTTTTTTTTTAAGTCGATTTAAGCTCGTTATTCAATGAACTTATTATTTTATGTCATAGTAATTATTAATTTTATATTACCGACAAAAAAATTGACATTATTTTTTTTTTTCAAAAAGATTAAAAAAATGCAAAAAAAAAAGAAATCATATTTTTAATTTTGTCTTTTATCAATTTGTTTTCTTTAACCATTAGATTTTCAAATGCATGTATGCAAAATGACAGTAATTTTCTTAAGTTTATTATTTTATTTGTGGGAAAAATTGTTATTAAGGGTATTCATGCAACTTCGTAAAACCATATATAAATTTACAAATTGGTTAAGTTTATCTTTTTGTTAATGAACTGTCAAATTTTGTATGGGAAATGCTTTACACAATTTGGTTAAACTTATCAAATAATTTTGTTGCGTAAAATTAACCAAACTGGTTAAACTTATCCAAACGTCATTTTGACTCTTACTCCGATTGAATTACCTAGCATTTAATCAAATGTATAAAAAAGGTCATTCATGCAAACTTTGCGTAAACTTATCGTTTTACACAATTTGTAAACTTACGACGTTGCATGAATACCCTTATTATTTTTTGTTCAGTTGAAGTTAGACTTTGAGGTTTCAGTATATTTTAGTCAAATAAAACTTGCTCTAAATACACTTACAATAACTCAATTTTTTGTTTTCACCATATCTCAAATTCATATATTTATCACATACGACCCTTTAATTTTCAGCTGACGAGTTGTCTTGTTAAGCATTCACCACATTCACGTTCGACCGAAAACTGGTTTTGCAGCAGCTCAGAATGCATTCAGACAATGAATCCTGTCGATGTGAATCATTTTCTCAAATGAATGTGAGCTCCATTAAGATTCATTTATAAAAAAATTGAACAAAATATGAGTGTCGATTCGAATTGAATGTGAATGTGTCTGAATACCGTGTAAGGCAATGAATTTTGTGAGTGGCTCATAAAAAGAGCTACTGGGTGCAGTTCTCTGGTACACACGTTGGGATTGATGTAACTTATAATCTGAGAAAAGTCCTAAAAAATCCGATGACCGCGAGGTCAGTTATAAGAGGTAAAGTTAGTTACACCATTTATTAATTCAATGCAATGGTTTTTCCAATTATATTCACTGTTAAAGGTTAAACCCAAAATACTTATTATTCGCTGATTGTAGATTTACCTTGCTTATTCTGAGGCTAAAGTTAGGACATGATCTTCTTCTACATATATGAAATGTTTTACATTTTTACACTGATAGGTTTGCACCAGAAAAATTGGACCATTCTTCAAGTTCTTTTAACAGATTTAAAAAAGTTGTTTTCGTTAATTCTAAATAAAGTTTCATAAATGATTTACACAATTTAGCCCAGTAAGAATAGATTTTTTCAAGGCAAACAAATATAAAAGGCTGATATTTGGTAAACACCAGAGAGCTGCATGAATCCATTCATTTGCAGCTATGAATCATTCACACAAATACAAGCCCTTGACAGACTCACTTTCACAGAAAAGAATGTGATTCGTATTTCTGTAAAATTTTAGCTCATTATTTTAACGAAAGTCATTTTATATGGGAAAATTCGTGTTAAATGTTCAACAAAACGCTAAATTTGTATAACTTTGAAATAATTTATTTAATTTCCAAACACCGTCTTGTACATTGAGGATGGTCTCCATTTCGGAGTTGGTATAACTTTGCAGTCGCTGATTGTCTTTGGCGATACTATAGCAAGATCAAAGCGAAATGATGGAAAAACATTCTAAATGCCAAAAACCACTTGTAAATGTGAAGGCGAGACCATAGCGAGCAAAACACGACACAGACTCCTGAAAGCCGACTCAGCGATTATTTTAAGAACAAAAATTTAGTTCTTTACAATTCTGATACCAACACACATTCTGATTGATGCTTATGAGATTTATTTTTTTCTCTCAGTGATAAACCTCACTGGTTGACCGAAACAAAAAAAAATCAAAATAAAGGTTTCTCTCAAACCTTGACGAATTTTTGTTTGTTTTTTTAAATAAATGTTATTGAGTAACTTTTATTGAAAATGACAATTAAGAGTTATTGAAGAACCTTTCAAAAGATTGAGTTTTATTTCTGATCTCTGGTACAATGAGGTTTCCAATTATGTTTAGAATTAAATAGCAGTCCTAAAATTTTCAAGTTGTTAATATTTTCTATATTGATATTGTTCAGATAAAGTTCAAATTGTCAGGATAGCTTGCGACAAACATGCAAGTGTTAAAATATCTTTTACTAATTTGGAAAAAATGTATTTTACTTCTTCAAGATCGTTAATTCTACAAAGTATGTAAATATCATCTGCGTATGTGTAGTGATCTAAAACTTTTTATTTGGCTTTAATTGTGCACATTTTATCAAAATCTATAATGAATAATACATCAGAAAGGAGGGATCATTTTGGGTGCCGTTTTTAAGAGGATGGAAAAAGAAGTTATTTACTCGTAATAGAAATAATGCGGTTAGAAAGAAAGGATTTGATGAAGTTAAACATCCTTATGCCAACACCGCAATCTCTTAATTTACCTAAGATAAGGTGAATACCGATTTCATCGAACGCTTTTTAGAAATCTATCGACAGGAGTGTAACAAGGCTACGAGCAGATATAATCGTCGATATTAAGTAAGGCGTCGGTACAACCGCTTTCGGGCTTGAACGCTACTTGATTGGTACTTGTAAGTTCTTGAGAATCTATAAACCAGAGGAGTCGGTTGGAAATTATTTTTTCCAGTACCTTGAAAGTACAAGAAAAGAGAGGTATGGGCCAATAACCATTTACTGAATTAATTGGTTTGTTCGGTGTTGGTATAGGGATTGCTGTGGCAGATTTCCAGTTCTACAATAACATCTATGAAATTGGTATTATACCATACCAGTGGAATGGCTAAGGAAGCTATTTTTCAGAAAAATTAGAATCGTCAGAGAGATTTCACCAAGTTTGGGATGAGGAGATGGTTCCGTTTGAAATAGAGATGCACTTAATATGTTTCGGGACAAAACTACCAGTGAGACTTCGGATATTGATCTAAATTTTGAATGGGGAAGAGTTGGGATTGATTGACGAAGTAAACTCTTGAACATTTGGCTTTACTTGCTTTCAATCTCTCTCCAGAATAGCACATCAGATTGTTTAAAAACTATTAGGTTTATTTGAGTGGGGTGTTTTTTGAAGTATTGCCATGTTTTCATTTTCTGTTCCCTTAATGAAAAGAGAGTGGAGTTCCACCACGGGACTTGGTTTTTAGTTGGAATAGGATGACTGAGGAATAGAGAGGTCGGCGACTGATCGCTTAACTTTTTGAAGCAGAGTCGATTCTTTAATAATGTTATTTGAGATGTCTTTACTTAGAAACCAGTTCAAGACGATAGATTTAAATTTGTTCCAGTCGGCCATGTCCGTTTTAAATTTGGGAGCTGGAAAGGAACAGGATTTATTGTCTACACCTTTAGCCAGGGCACTCATTCCGTTAAACGATTATCACTCGACGATAGCGCTTTGACGATAGTCTTGCATTCCGTAAAACTGAAAGTGACTATCGTTTGGGCGATATCGTTTTGAAAATAAAATATTTGCTTCACGTAAGACGATAATCGTCAAAACGATAGCGTTGAGACGATAGCTGAATAGGTATCGTTTGCATAGATTTTGAAGCTCACTTTATACGTTTTTTGTGATTGAAAGTTTGTAGGCGACTGTAATTGAATGACTGAGAAGCCACTGTAATTTGACATCATGTCTTTTGTCTTCTTTTTTGTTTCACCAGACACAAAAACAACGCAGATTGTTATTTATGACAGCCAAGATGACATTTTATCCACAGTTTGGGAATACCAAATGCTCTCAAATTGCATTTTTAAAATAACGATAGACGAAACGATAGTGGTTGAGTTACGTGAAGCAAATCATTGACGATCACGTTAACGATTACCGTTTTGACGATTATCATTTTGAAAATTAGGGAATGTTTTTAATAAAAAATTCTGTATAACAAAACTTCTGCGATTAGTTATTGGAGAACCCCAGAGAACATTCTAGGAATTAACGTCTCCTGTAAGTAAAATTAGAGTGTCACTTTGGGTAACTATATTTTTGAAATCGGTACTCAAATGTTTGTTTCGGTAAGATGTAGATGTTTATAAAAGTAAATTTGATTGGAAAATTAGTGTCTTCTGCTAGAGTTGATATATTTGATGAAATATTAATCTGTTTATACGGAATATCACTTTTGAAAAGGATTGCAATATCTTGTATTTTGAGGAAAGTTGTGGAAGTATCCTGTATAAGATTTGTGTTATTTGGCAAAGATGCAAACGTAATTGTGTGTGTCGCAAATACAAAGTTTTTCCTGAAGAGATATAGCACATGGCAATTGAATCTGAGAGCTGCATGAAGCCATTCATTTGCAGTTATGAATCATTCACAAAAAATACAAGCCCTTGACAGTCTCACATTCACAGAAAAGAAAAGAATGTGAATCGTATTCATATCTTACTTACGCTCATTGCATATATCACAACAGAATTCGAATCTTTGCCTGGCTTGCACCAATGAATCTCTGAATATTAGGAGGGCTCACACGCAAAACATTCATGAATCAGATGATTCACAACAGATGTAAAATTTATTAGTGGCTCACAAGTTCTAAGTGGCTCATAGAACATAAATATGCCTTCTCCACACAACAAAAGATGATAGAGAAGAATGAAAAAGAGAGAGAACATTCTTTATTGCCATCGCCAACTATCTGTCGCATCCATTTTGGTTTCGCCAGTTTAGACAGAGTGTAAGAGAGATAATCCACCATAAGCTCCAAACAATAGTTCGTCACCTGAGAATAATAAGGTCATATCTCGAAAAAATTTAAAATTGAGGTTTTGATGCAAAACGGTTCAAATATCGAGTTAGAATCGTTTTGCATCATTTAAAATATGTCAGCATTTAAAGCCTATAGCAGAAAAAGCCAGAAAATCAAGGTCGTATGTAGAAATGTTTACCATTTTTTTAGTTCAAGGTCGTATGTGAGTGAAAAATTTGGTTATTTACTTATTATCCGCCTATTTTTTTGTTTTTTTTTTTTTTTAAGTCGATTTAAGCTCGTTATTCAATGAACTTATTATTTTATGTCATAGTAATTATTAATTTTATATTACCGACAAAAAAATTGACATTATTTTTTTTTTTTCAAAAAGATTAAAAAAATGCAAAAAAAAAAGAAATCATATTTTTAATTTTGTCTTTTATCAATTTGTTTTCTTTAACCATTAGATTTTCAAATGCATGTATGCAAAATGACAGTAATTTTCTTAAGTTTATTATTTTATTTGTGGGAAAAATTGTTATTAAGGGTATTCATGCAACTTCGTAAAACCATATATAAATTTACAAATTGGTTAAGTTTATCTTTTTGTTAATGAACTGTCAAATTTTGTATGGGAAATGCTTTACACAATTTGGTTAAACTTATCAAATAATTTTGTTGCGTAAAATTAACCAAACTGGTTAAACTTATCCAAACGTCATTTTGACTCTTACTCCGATTGAATTACCTAGCATTTAATCAAATGTATAAAAAAGGTCATTCATGCAAACTTTGCGTAAACTTATCGTTTTACACAATTTGTAAACTTACGACGTTGCATGAATACCCTTATTATTTTTTGTTCAGTTGAAGTTAGACTTTGAGGTTTCAGTATATTTTAGTCAAATAAAACTTGCTCTAAATACACTTACAATAACTCAATTTTTTGTTTTCACCATATCTCAAATTCATATATTTATCACATACGACCCTTTAATTTTCAGCTGACGAGTTGTCTTGTTAAGCATTCACCACATTCACGTTCGACCGAAAACTGGTTTTGCAGCAGCTCAGAATGCATTCAGACAATGAATCCTGTCGATGTGAATCATTTTCTCAAATGAATGTGAGCTCCATTAAGATTCATTTATAAAAAAATTGAACAAAATATGAGTGTCGATTCGAATTGAATGTGAATGTGTCTGAATACCGTGTAAGGCAATGAATTTTGTGAGTGGCTCATAAAAAGAGCTACTGGGTGCAGTTCTCTGGTACACACGTTGGGATTGATGTAACTTATAATCTGAGAAAAGTCCTAAAAAATCCGATGACCGCGAGGTCAGTTATAAGAGGTAAAGTTAGTTACACCATTTATTAATTCAATGCAATGGTTTTTCCAATTATATTCACTGTTAAAGGTTAAACCCAAAATACTTATTATTCGCTGATTGTAGATTTACATTGCTTATTCTGAGGCTAAAGTTAGGACATGATCTTCTTCTACATATATGAAATGTTTTACATTTTTACACTGATAGGTTTGCACCAGAAAAATTGGACCATTCTTCAAGTTCTTTTAACAGATTTAAAAAAGTTGTTTTCGTTAATTCTAAATAAAGTTTCATAAATGATTTACACAATTTAGCCCAGTAAGAATAGATTTTTTCAAGGCAAACAAATATAAAAGGCTGATATTTGGTAAACACCAGAGAGCTGCATGAATCCATTCATTTGCAGCTATGAATCATTCACACAAATACAAGCCCTTGACAGACTCACTTTCACAGAAAAGAATGTGATTCGTATTTCTGTAAAATTTTAGCTCATTATTTTAACGAAAGTCATTTTATATGGGAAAATTCGTGTTAAATGTTCAACAAAACGCTAAATTTGTATAACTTTGAAATAATTTATTTAATTTCCAAACACCGTCTTGTACATTGAGGATGGTCTCCATTTCGGAGTTGGTATAACTTTGCAGTCGCTGATTGTCTTTGGCGATACTATAGCAAGATCAAAGCGAAATGATGGAAAAACATTCTAAATGCCAAAAACCACTTGTAAATGTGAAGGCGAGACCATAGCGAGCAAAACACGACACAGACTCCTGAAAGCCGACTCAGCGATTATTTTAAGAACAAAAATTTAGTTCTTTACAATTCTGATACCAACACACATTCTGATTGATGCTTATGAGATTTATTTTTTTCTCTCAGTGATAAACCTCACTGGTTGACCGAAACAAAAAAAAATCAAAATAAAGGTTTCTCTCAAACCTTGACGAATTTTTGTTTGTTTTTTTAAATAAATGTTATTGAGTAACTTTTATTGAAAATGACAATTAAGAGTTATTGAAGAACCTTTCAAAAGATTGAGTTTTATTTCTGATCTCTGGTACAATGAGGTTTCCAATTATGTTTAGAATTAAATAGCAGTCCTAAAATTTTTAAGTTGTTAATATTTTCTATATTGATATTGTTCAGATAAAGTTCAAATTGTCAGGATAGCTTGCGACAAACATGCAAGTGTTAAAATATCTTTTACTAATTTGGAAAAAATGTATTTTACTTCTTCAAGATCGTTAATTCTACAAAGTATGTAAATATCATCTGCGTATGTGTAGTGATCTAAAACTTTTTATTTGGCTTTAATTGTGCACATTTTATCAAAATCTATAATGAATAATACATCAGAAAGGAGGGATCATTTTGGGTGCCGTTTTTAAGAGGATGGAAAAAGAAGTTATTTACTCGTAATAGAAATAATGCGGTTAGAAAGAAAGGATTTGATGAAGTTAAACATCCTTATGCCAACACCGCAATCTCTTAATTTACCTAAGATAAGGTGAATACCGATTTCATCGAACGCTTTTTAGAAATCTAACGACAGGAGTGTAACAAGGCTACGAGCAGATATAATCGTCGATATTAAGTAAGGCGTCGGTACAACCGCTTTCGGGCTTGAACGCTACTTGATTGGTACTTGTAAGTTCTTGAGAATCTATAAACCAGAGGAGTCGGTTGGAAATTATTTTTTCCAGTACCTTGAAAGTACAAGAAAAGAGAGGTATGGGCCAATAACCATTTACTGAATTAATTGGTTTGTTCGGTGTTGGTATAGGGATTGCTGTGGCAGATTTCCAGTTCTACAATAACATCTATGAAATTGGTATTATACCATACCAGTGGAATGGCTAAGGAAGCTATTTTTCAGAAAAATTAGAATCGTCAGAGAGATTTCACCAAGTTTGGGATGAGGAGATGGTTCCGTTTGAAATAGAGATGCACTTAATATGTTTCGGGACAAAACTACCAGTGAGACTTCGGATATTGATCTAAATTTTGAATGGGGAAGAGTTGGGATTGATTGACGAAGTAAACTCTTGAACATTTGGCTTTACTTGCTTTCAATCTCTCTCCAGAATAGCACATCAGATTGTTTAAAAACTATTAGGTTTATTTGAGTGGGGTGTTTTTTGAAGTATTGCCATGTTTTCATTTTCTGTTCCCTTAATGAAAAGAGAGTGGAGTTCCACCACGGGACTTGGTTTTTAGTTGGAATAGGATGACTGAGGAATAGAGAGGTCGGCGACTGATCGCTTAACTTTTTGAAGCAGAGTCGATTCTTTAATAATGTTATTTGAGATGTCTTTACTTAGAAACCAGTTCAAGACGATAGATTTAAATTTGTTCCAGTCGGCCATGTCCGTTTTAAATTTGGGAGCTGGAAAGGAACAGGATTTATTGTCTACACCTTTAGCCAGGGCACTCATTCCGTTAAACGATTATCACTCGACGATAGCGCTTTGACGATAGTCTTGCATTCCGTAAAACTGAAAGTGACTATCGTTTGGGCGATATCGTTTTGAAAATAAAATATTTGCTTCACGTAAGACGATAATCGTCAAAACGATAGCGTTGAGACGATAGCTGAATAGGTATCGTTTGCATAGATTTTGAAGCTCACTTTATACGTTTTTTGTGATTGAAAGTTTGTAGGCGACTGTAATTGAATGACTGAGAAGCCACTGTAATTTGACATCATGTCTTTTGTCTTCTTTTTTGTTTCACCAGACACAAAAACAACGCAGATTGTTATTTATGACAGCCAAGATGACATTTTATCCACAGTTTGGGAATACCAAATGCTCTCAAATTGCATTTTTAAAATAACGATAGACGAAACGATAGTGGTTGAGTTACGTGAAGCAAATCATTGACGATCACGTTAACGATTACCGTTTTGACGATTATCATTTTGAAAATTAGGGAATGTTTTTAATAAAAAATTCTGTATAACAAAACTTCTGCGATTAGTTATTGGAGAACCCCAGAGAACATTCTAGGAATTAACGTCTCCTGTAAGTAAAATTAGAGTGTCACTTTGGGTAACTATATTTTTGAAATCGGTACTCAAATGTTTGTTTCGGTAAGATGTAGATGTTTATAAAAGTAAATTTGATTGGAAAATTAGTGTCTTCTGCTAGAGTTGATATATTTGATGAAATATTAATCTGTTTATACGGAATATCACTTTTGAAAAGGATTGCAATATCTTGTATTTTGAGGAAAGTTGTGGAAGTATCCTGTATAAGATTTGTGTTATTTGGCAAAGATGCAAACGTAATTGTGTGTGTCGCAAATACAAAGTTTTTCCTGAAGAGATATAGCACATGGCAATTGAATCTGAGAGCTGCATGAAGCCATTCATTTGCAGTTATGAATCATTCACAAAAAATACAAGCCCTTGACAGTCTCACATTCACAGAAAAGAAAAGAATGTGAATCGTATTCATATCTTACTTACGCTCATTGCATATATCACAACAGAATTCGAATCTTTGCCTGGCTTGCACCAATGAATCTCTGAATATTAGGAGGGCTCACACGCAAAACATTCATGAATCAGATGATTCACAACAGATGTAAAATTTATTAGTGGCTCACAAGTTCTAAGTGGCTCATAGAACATAAATATGCCTTCTCCACACAACAAAAGATGATAGAGAAGAATGAAAAAGAGAGAGAACATTCTTTATTGCCATCGCCAACTATCTGTCGCATCCATTTTGGTTTCGCCAGTTTAGACAGAGTGTAAGAGAGATAATCCACCATAAGCTCCAAACAATAGTTCGTCACCTGAGAATAATAAGGTCATATCTCGAAAAAATTTAAAATTGAGGTTTTGATGCAAAACGGTTCAAATATCGAGTTAGAATCGTTTTGCATCATTTAAAATATGTCAGCATTTAAAGCCTATAGCAGAAAAAGCCAGAAAATCAAGGTCGTATGTAGAAATGTTTACCATTTTTTTAGTTCAAGGTCGTATGTGAGTGAAAAATTTGGTTATTTACTTATTATCCGCCTATTTTTTTGTTTTTTTTTTTTTTTAAGTCGATTTAAGCTCGTTATTCAATGAACTTATTATTTTATGTCATAGTAATTATTAATTTTATATTACCGACAAAAAAATTGACATTATTTTTTTTTTTCAAAAAGATTAAAAAAATGCAAAAAAAAAAGAAATCATATTTTTAATTTTGTCTTTTATCAATTTGTTTTCTTTAACCATTAGATTTTCAAATGCATGTATGCAAAATGACAGTAATTTTCTTAAGTTTATTATTTTATTTGTGGGAAAAATTGTTATTAAGGGTATTCATGCAACTTCGTAAAACCATATATAAATTTACAAATTGGTTAAGTTTATCTTTTTGTTAATGAACTGTCAAATTTTGTATGGGAAATGCTTTACACAATTTGGTTAAACTTATCAAATAATTTTGTTGCGTAAAATTAACCAAACTGGTTAAACTTATCCAAACGTCATTTTGACTCTTACTCCGATTGAATTACCTAGCATTTAATCAAATGTATAAAAAAGGTCATTCATGCAAACTTTGCGTAAACTTATCGTTTTACACAATTTGTAAACTTACGACGTTGCATGAATACCCTTATTATTTTTTGTTCAGTTGAAGTTAGACTTTGAGGTTTCAGTATATTTTAGTCAAATAAAACTTGCTCTAAATACACTTACAATAACTCAATTTTTTGTTTTCACCATATCTCAAATTCATATATTTATCACATACGACCCTTTAATTTTCAGCTGACGAGTTGTCTTGTTAAGCATTCACCACATTCACGTTCGACCGAAAACTGGTTTTGCAGCAGCTCAGAATGCATTCAGACAATGAATCCTGTCGATGTGAATCATTTTCTCAAATGAATGTGAGCTCCATTAAGATTCATTTATAAAAAAATTGAACAAAATATGAGTGTCGATTCGAATTGAATGTGAATGTGTCTGAATACCGTGTAAGGCAATGAATTTTGTGAGTGGCTCATAAAAAGAGCTACTGGGTGCAGTTCTCTGGTACACACGTTGGGATTGATGTAACTTATAATCTGAGAAAAGTCCTAAAAAATCCGATGACCGCGAGGTCAGTTATAAGAGGTAAAGTTAGTTACACCATTTATTAATTCAATGCAATGGTTTTTCCAATTATATTCACTGTTAAAGGTTAAACCCAAAATACTTATTATTCGCTGATTGTAGATTTACATTGCTTATTCTGAGGCTAAAGTTAGGACATGATCTTCTTCTACATATATGAAATGTTTTACATTTTTACACTGATAGGTTTGCACCAGAAAAATTGGACCATTCTTCAAGTTCTTTTAACAGATTTAAAAAAGTTGTTTTCGTTAATTCTAAATAAAGTTTCATAAATGATTTACACAATTTAGCCCAGTAAGAATAGATTTTTTCAAGGCAAACAAATATAAAAGGCTGATATTTGGTAAACACCAGAGAGCTGCATGAATCCATTCATTTGCAGCTATGAATCATTCACACAAATACAAGCCCTTGACAGACTCACTTTCACAGAAAAGAATGTGATTCGTATTTCTGTAAAATTTTAGCTCATTATTTTAACGAAAGTCATTTTATATGGGAAAATTCGTGTTAAATGTTCAACAAAACGCTAAATTTGTATAACTTTGAAATAATTTATTTAATTTCCAAACACCGTCTTGTACATTGAGGATGGTCTCCATTTCGGAGTTGGTATAACTTTGCAGTCGCTGATTGTCTTTGGCGATACTATAGCAAGATCAAAGCGAAATGATGGAAAAACATTCTAAATGCCAAAAACCACTTGTAAATGTGAAGGCGAGACCATAGCGAGCAAAACACGACACAGACTCCTGAAAGCCGACTCAGCGATTATTTTAAGAACAAAAATTTAGTTCTTTACAATTCTGATACCAACACACATTCTGATTGATGCTTATGAGATTTATTTTTTTCTCTCAGTGATAAACCTCACTGGTTGACCGAAACAAAAAAAAATCAAAATAAAGGTTTCTCTCAAACCTTGACGAATTTTTGTTTGTTTTTTTAAATAAATGTTATTGAGTAACTTTTATTGAAAATGACAATTAAGAGTTATTGAAGAACCTTTCAAAAGATTGAGTTTTATTTCTGATCTCTGGTACAATGAGGTTTCCAATTATGTTTAGAATTAAATAGCAGTCCTAAAATTTTTAAGTTGTTAATATTTTCTATATTGATATTGTTCAGATAAAGTTCAAATTGTCAGGATAGCTTGCGACAAACATGCAAGTGTTAAAATATCTTTTACTAATTTGGAAAAAATGTATTTTACTTCTTCAAGATCGTTAATTCTACAAAGTATGTAAATATCATCTGCGTATGTGTAGTGATCTAAAACTTTTTATTTGGCTTTAATTGTGCACATTTTATCAAAATCTATAATGAATAATACATCAGAAAGGAGGGATCATTTTGGGTGCCGTTTTTAAGAGGATGGAAAAAGAAGTTATTTACTCGTAATAGAAATAATGCGGTTAGAAAGAAAGGATTTGATGAAGTTAAACATCCTTATGCCAACACCGCAATCTCTTAATTTACCTAAGATAAGGTGAATACCGATTTCATCGAACGCTTTTTAGAAATCTAACGACAGGAGTGTAACAAGGCTACGAGCAGATATAATCGTCGATATTAAGTAAGGCGTCGGTACAACCGCTTTCGGGCTTGAACGCTACTTGATTGGTACTTGTAAGTTCTTGAGAATCTATAAACCAGAGGAGTCGGTTGGAAATTATTTTTTCCAGTACCTTGAAAGTACAAGAAAAGAGAGGTATGGGCCAATAACCATTTACTGAATTAATTGGTTTGTTCGGTGTTGGTATAGGGATTGCTGTGGCAGATTTCCAGTTCTACAATAACATCTATGAAATTGGTATTATACCATACCAGTGGAATGGCTAAGGAAGCTATTTTTCAGAAAAATTAGAATCGTCAGAGAGATTTCACCAAGTTTGGGATGAGGAGATGGTTCCGTTTGAAATAGAGATGCACTTAATATGTTTCGGGACAAAACTACCAGTGAGACTTCGGATATTGATCTAAATTTTGAATGGGGAAGAGTTGGGATTGATTGACGAAGTAAACTCTTGAACATTTGGCTTTACTTGCTTTCAATCTCTCTCCAGAATAGCACATCAGATTGTTTAAAAACTATTAGGTTTATTTGAGTGGGGTGTTTTTTGAAGTATTGCCATGTTTTCATTTTCTGTTCCCTTAATGAAAAGAGAGTGGAGTTCCACCACGGGACTTGGTTTTTAGTTGGAATAGGATGACTGAGGAATAGAGAGGTCGGCGACTGATCGCTTAACTTTTTGAAGCAGAGTCGATTCTTTAATAATGTTATTTGAGATGTCTTTACTTAGAAACCAGTTCAAGACGATAGATTTAAATTTGTTCCAGTCGGCCATGTCCGTTTTAAATTTGGGAGCTGGAAAGGAACAGGATTTATTGTCTACACCTTTAGCCAGGGCACTCATTCCGTTAAACGATTATCACTCGACGATAGCGCTTTGACGATAGTCTTGCATTCCGTAAAACTGAAAGTGACTATCGTTTGGGCGATATCGTTTTGAAAATAAAATATTTGCTTCACGTAAGACGATAATCGTCAAAACGATAGCGTTGAGACGATAGCTGAATAGGTATCGTTTGCATAGATTTTGAAGCTCACTTTATACGTTTTTTGTGATTGAAAGTTTGTAGGCGACTGTAATTGAATGACTGAGAAGCCACTGTAATTTGACATCATGTCTTTTGTCTTCTTTTTTGTTTCACCAGACACAAAAACAACGCAGATTGTTATTTATGACAGCCAATATGACATTTTATCCACAGTTTGGGAATACCAAATGCTCTCAAATTGCATTTTTAAAATAACGATAGACGAAACGATAGTGGTTGAGTTACGTGAAGCAAATCATTGACGATCACGTTAACGATTACCGTTTTGACGATTATCATTTTGAAAATTAGGGAATGTTTTTAATAAAAAATTCTGTATAACAAAACTTCTGCGATTAGTTATTGGAGAACCCCAGAGAACATTCTAGGAATTAACGTCTCCTGTAAGTAAAATTAGAGTGTCACTTTGGGTAACTATATTTTTGAAATCGGTACTCAAATGTTTGTTTCGGTAAGATGTAGATGTTTATAAAAGTAATTTTGAAAAGGATTGCAATATCTTGTATTTTGAGGAAAGTTGTGGAAGTATCCTGTATAAGATTTGTGTTATTTGGCAAAGATGCAAACGTAATTGTGTGTGTCGCAAATACAAAGTTTTTCCTGAAGAGATATAGCACATGGCAATTGAATCTGAGAGCTGCATGAAGCCATTCATTTGCAGTTATGAATCATTCACAAAAAATACAAGCCCTTGACAGTCTCACATTCACAGAAAAGAAAAGAATGTGAATCGTATTCATATCTTACTTACGCTCATTGCATATATCACAACAGAATTCGAATCTTTGCCTGGCTTGCACCAATGAATCTCTGAATATTAGGAGGGCTCACACGCAAAACATTCATGAATCAGATGATTCACAACAGATGTAAAATTTATTAGTGGCTCACAAGTTCTAAGTGGCTCATAGAACATAAATATGCCTTCTCCACACAACAAAAGATGATAGAGAAGAATGAAAAAGAGAGAGAACATTCTTTATTGCCATCGCCAACTATCTGTCGCATCCATTTTGGTTTCGCCAGTTTAGACAGAGTGTAAGAGAGATAATCCACCATAAGCTCCAAACAATAGTTCGTCACCTGAGAATAATAAGGTCATATCTCGAAAAAATTTAAAATTGAGGTTTTGATGCAAAACGGTTCAAATATCGAGTTAGAATCGTTTTGCATCATTTAAAATATGTCAGCATTTAAAGCCTATAGCAGAAAAAGCCAGAAAATCAAGGTCGTATGTAGAAATGTTTACCATTTTTTTAGTTCAAGGTCGTATGTGAGTGAAAAATTTGGTTATTTACTTATTATCCGCCTATTTTTTTGTTTTTTTTTTTTTTTAAGTCGATTTAAGCTCGTTATTCAATGAACTTATTATTTTATGTCATAGTAATTATTAATTTTATATTACCGACAAAAAAATTGACATTATTTTTTTTTTTTCAAAAAGATTAAAAAAATGCAAAAAAAAAAAAATCATATTTTTAATTTTGTCTTTTATCAATTTGTTTTCTTTAACCATTAGATTTTCAAATGCATGTATGCAAAATGTCAGTAATTTTCTTAAGTTTATTATTTTATTTGTGGGAAAAATTGTTATTAAGGGTATTCATGCAACTTCGTAAAACCATATATAAATTTACAAATTGGTTAAGTTTATCTTTTTGTTAATGAACTGTCAAATTTTGTATGGGAAATGCTTTACACAATTTGGTTAAACTTATCAAATAATTTTGTTGCGTAAAATTAACCAAACTGGTTAAACTTATCCAAACGTCATTTTGACTCTTACTCCGATTGAATTACCTAGCATTTAATCAAATGTATAAAAAAGGTCATTCATGCAAACTTTGCGTAAACTTATCGTTTTACACAATTTGTAAACTTACGACGTTGCATGAATACCCTTATTATTTTTTGTTCAGTTGAAGTTAGACTTTGAGGTTTCAGTATATTTTAGTCAAATAAAACTTGCTCTAAATACACTTACAATAACTCAATTTTTTGTTTTCACCATATCTCAAATTCATATATTTATCACATACGACCCTTTAATTTTCAGCTGACGAGTTGTCTTGTTAAGCATTCACCACATTCACGTTCGACCGAAAACTGGTTTTGCAGCAGCTCAGAATGCATTCAGACAATGAATCCTGTCGATGTGAATCATTTTCTCAAATGAATGTGAGCTCCATTAAGATTCATTTATAAAAAATTGAACAAAATATGAGTGTCGATTCGAATTGAATGTGAATGTGTCTGAATACCGTGTAAGGCAATGAATTTTGTGAGTGGCTCATAAAAAGAGCTACTTGGTGCAGTTCTCTGGTACACACGTTGGGATTGATGTAACTTATAATCTGAGAAAAGTCCTAAAAAATCCGATGACCGCGAGGTCAGTTATAAGAGGTAAAGTTAGTTACACCATTTATTAATTCAATGCAATGGTTTTTCCAATTATATTCACTGTTAAAGGTTAAACCCAAAATACTTATTATTCGCTGATTGTAGATTTACATTGCTTATTCTGAGGCTAAAGTTAGGACATGATCTTCTTCTACATATATGAAATGTTTTACATTTTTACACTGATAGGTTTGCACCAGAAAAATTGGACCATTCTTCAAGTTCTTTTAACAGATTTAAAAAAGTTGTTTTCGTTAATTCTAAATTATTGTTTTTACAAAGCACATAAACATCGTCAGCATACAAGCAATGATCAAGAATCTTATGTTTATTTATGAAATTTCTAATTTCATTGAACGCTATCGAAAAGAGCATTACTGAGAGGGGTGATCCCTGTGAGATACCATTATGTAAAGGAAAATTCGGGGAATAAGTGTTATTGACTTTAACACAAAATTTACGATTGGAAAGGAATAAATAGATAAGATAAGAAAAATATATACTATGAAGCAAATCTAAAAAAAAAAATTTTAAAAAAAAAAAAAAAAATCCGAGCAGAGCACATAACAGCTGATAAGATAGACACCGTATCCCCATTAGATGCTTCTTGGATGCCGAGAAAACATTCGACAGTGTATGGTTATATCCACATACTACATCTATTACATTTACCTCCCCCACTTATTAAAATTACTTCGTCTTTTTTTTTCTTTCTCATAAGTGTTCATTCAACTGGACAACTGTAAATTCACGTACAAACCATCAGAATCGGAGTCGCCGAAGGTTCAAAACTACTCTACAGATTTTTGACGTCTGGCCAACCTCCTGCATGCTGATGACTCGCTCACGTACACCACATTAACGTCGCCGTAACTCGCCTTCCGGAAAGTAGGGACCCAAAGACTCTTTGGATTCTACACGAAATGGGGCTACTGTATCAACAATACTTCCCTCAATGGGAAGAGGCACTCACACCGCAGCAACTACAGAAATATTGTTCTGAAACTCCCAGACTTATCCACCATAGCTGCCAAACGGAATGTAAATCCACTTCAATAATTTGCGGAATAGGTCAATAATATTTGTGGAACACCTTGTACTACAAATTTCCCATATTCGATAGGAATGTCACAATTCCAAAATCCAGACGAAAATACTGATGTAAAAGCAACTCCTGCGGCCAGTGATAAGATTGTGCTTCTCAGACTGTTTTGTTTTTATTTTTAGATTTGCTTCATAGTATATATTTTTCTTATCTTTTTATCGAAAGTATTTTCCTTAATATTAGTTGATTTATTTGACCAATTTTTTCGTCAAAAATTTTTTTACTGTTTTTATTTAGTCTTTTGGTCTGTTCGTAAAAATGCGAATAAAATAACTTCTTACTCCATTATTCTCCCAACGTTTCGTAAGAATTCCTTACTTCTTCAGGGGTTATATATATTTCACTCTGTTGGTATATAATACGAAAAAATTAATGAACTTCTTGAAGACAAAAATACATACAAAACAATAAGAGTTGATCCAACACAAAAACTACAAGCTACTGACAACACACTTATTAACGATCTGGTTAAAAATGAGTTTAGTGATCGCTTCCAAAACTGTAAATGACACTGCTCAGCACCCATAGCTCCCAGATTATATGGACTCCCGAAAATTCATAAGTGTGGAACACAATAAAAGACCACACCAAAATAACCAAACAAAAATTTCTCAAACTTCTAGAATTCTGTCTACGAGACAATAACTATTTCCAATCAAATGAAAACTTTTATTCGCAAACATATGGAATGCCAATGGGCAATCCCCTTTCACTAACGGTAGCCATTCATAACCACTAAAATAAATTTAAGATTTGCATCTATATAATTCTTATCCTCTTTCATGACATCTATCTCGATTAACTTGGCTTCTTCCTTATTATTTTTAACTTAAGTTTACGCGGCTAAAATAAGAAAAAAAAATTAATAATAGTAAAATTGAGCGTTGTTGTAGTGGGCGTATTTTATACTGAAACCATAATTTATTTGTTTCTCTATTCATGCCAATGAACTCTGAAGTTACTATCTAAATCATTGGAGTAATTTTGAAGAAGTTAAACAAATATGTAGTGTGTATGTATATCAAGAAACTAGAAGTATAGCTCACGCTGAATTTTACAAAAAACTGAATATTACAAGAAACTAATTTTGTATTATTTTCTCTTTTATAAGAACAAATTATGCAAATTTATATTGAATTATTTCGAATGAACTTATTCAATAAAAATTATTTACTTTAATTTTGTCAGAACAAAGTTTCATAAATGATTTACACAATTTAGCCCAGTAAGAATAGATTTTTTCAAGGCAAACAAATATAAAAGGCTGATATTTGGTAAACACCAGAGAGCTGCATGAATCCATTCATTTGCAGCTATGAATCATTCACACAAATACAAGCCCTTGACAGACTCACTTTCACAGAAAAGAATGTGATTCGTATTTCTGTAAAATTTTAGCTCATTATTTTACCGAAAGTCATTTTATATGGGAAAATTCGTGTTAAATGTTCAACAAAACGCTAAATTTGTATAACTTTGAAATAATTTATTTAATTTCCAAACACCGTCTTGTACATTGAGGATGGTCTCCATTTCGGAGTTGGTATAACTTTGCAGTCGCTGATTGTCTTTGGCGATACTATAGCAAGATCAAAGCGAAATGATGGAAAAACATTCTAAATGCCAAAAACCACTTGTAAATGTGAAGGCGAGACCATAGCGAGCAAAACACGACACAGACTCCTGAAAGCCGACTCAGCGATTATTTTAAGAACAAAAATTTAGTTCTTTACAATTCTGATACCAACACACATTCTGATTGATGCTTATGAGATTTATTTTTTTCTCTCAGTGATAAACCTCACTGGTTGACCGAAACAAAAAAAAATCAAAATAAAGGTTTCTCTCAAACCTTGACGAATTTTTGTTTGTTTTTTTAAATAAATGTTATTGAGTAACTTTTATTGAAAATGACAATTAAGAGTTATTGAAGAACCTTTCAAAAGATTGAGTTTTATTTCTGATCTCTGGTACAATGAGGTTTCCAATTATGTTTAGAATTAAATAGCAGTCCTAAAATTTTTAAGTTGTTAATATTTTCTATATTGATATTGTTCAGATAAAGTTCAAATTGTCAGGATAGCTTGCGACAAACATGCAAGTGTTAAAATATCTTTTACTAATTTGGAAAAAATGTATTTTACTTCTTCAAGATCGTTAATTCTACAAAGTATGTAAATATCATCTGCGTATATGTAGTGATCTAAAACTTTTTATTTGGCTTTAATTGTGCACATTTTATCAAAATCTATAATGAATAATACATCAGAAAGGAGGGATCATTTTGGGTGCCGTTTTTAAGAGGATGGAAAAAGAAGTTATTTACTCGTAATAGAAATAATGCGGTTAGAAAGAAAGGATTTGATGAAGTTAAACATCCTTATGCCAACACCGCAATCTCTTAATTTACCTAAGATAAGGTGAATACCGATTTCATCGAACGCTTTTTAGAAATCTAACGACAGGAGTGTAACAAGGCTACGAGCAGATATAATCGTCGATATTAAGTAAGGCGTCGGTACAACCGCTTTCGGGCTTGAACGCTACTTGATTGGTACTTGTAAGTTCTTGAGAATCTATAAACCAGAGGAGTCGGTTGGAAATTATTTTTTCCAGTACCTTGAAAGTACAAGAAAAGAGAGGTATGGGCCAATAACCATTTACTGAATTAATTGGTTTGTTCGGTGTTGGTATAGGGATTGCTGTGGCAGATTTCCAGTTCTACAATAACATCTATGAAATTGGTATTATACCATACCAGTGGAATGGCTAAGGAAGCTATTTTTCAGAAAAATTAGAATCGTCAGAGAGATTTCACCAAGTTTGGGATGAGGAGATGGTTCCGTTTGAAATAGAGATGCACTTAATATGTTTCGGGACAAAACTACCAGTGAGACTTCGGATATTGATCTAAATTTTGAATGGGGAAGAGTTGGGATTGATTGACGAAGTAAACTCTTGAACATTTGGCTTTACTTGCTTTCAATCTCTCTCCAGAATAGCACATCAGATTGTTTAAAAACTATTAGGTTTATTTGAGTGGGGTGTTTTTTGAAGTATTGCCATGTTTTCATTTTCTGTTCACTTAATGACAAGAGAGTGGAGTTCCACCACGGGACTTGGTTTTTAGTTGGAATAGGATGACTGAGGAATAGAGAGGTCGGCGACTGATCGCTTAACTTTTTGAAGCAGAGTCGATTCTTTAATAATGTTATTTGAGATGTCTTTACTTAGAAACCAGTTCAAGACGATAGATTTAAATTTGTTCCAGTCGGCCATGTCCGTTTTAAATTTGGGAGCTGGAAAGGAACAGGATTTATTGTCTACACCTTTAGCCAGGGCACTCATTCCGTTAAACGATTATCACTCGACGATAGCGCTTTGACGATAGTCTTGCATTCCGTAAAACTGAAAGTGACTATCGTTTGGGCGATATCGTTTTGAAAATAAAATATTTGCTTCACGTAAGACGATTATCGTCAAAACGATAGCGTTGAGACGATAGCTGAATAGGTATCGTTTGCATAGATTTTGAAGCTCACTTTATACGTTTTTTGTGATTGAAAGTTTGTAGGCGACTGTAATTGAATGACTGAGAAGCCACTGTAATTTGACATCATGTCTTTTGTCTTCTTTTTTGTTTCACCAGACACAAAAACAACGCAGATTGTTATTTATGACAGCCAATATGACATTTTATCCACAGTTTGGGAATACCAAATGCTCTCAAATTGCATTTTTAAAATAACGATAGACGAAACGATAGTGGTTGAGTTACGTGAAGCAAATCATTGACGATCACGTTAACGATTACCGTTTTGACGATTATCATTTTGAAAATTAGGGAATGTTTTTAATAAAAAATTCTGTATAACAAAACTTCTGCGATTAGTTATTGGAGAACCCCAGAGAACATTCTAGGAATTAACGTCTCCTGTAAGTAAAATTAGAGTGTCACTTTGGGTAACTATATTTTTGAAATCGGTACTCAAATGTTTGTTTCGGTAAGATGTAGATGTTTATAAAAGTAAATTTGATTGGAAAATTAGTGTCTTCTGCTAGAGTTGATATATTTGATGAAATATTAATCTGTTTATACGGAATATCACTTTTGAAAAGGATTGCAATATCTTGTATTTTGAGGAAAGTTGTGGAAGTATCCTGTATAAGATTTGTGTTATTTGGCAAAGATGCAAACGTAATTGTGTGTGTCGCAAATACAAAGTTTTTCCTGAAGAGATATAGCACACGGCAATTGAATCTGAGAGCTGCATGAAGCCATTCATTTGCAGTTATGAATCATTCACAAAAAATACAAGCCCTTGACAGTCTCACATTCACAGAAAAGAAAAGAATGTGAATCGTATTCATATCTTACTTACGCTCATTGCATATATCACAACAGAATTCGAATCTTTGTCTGGCTTGCACCAATGAATCTCTGAATATTAGGAGGGCTCACACGCAAAACATTCATGAATCAGATGATTCACAACAGATGTAAAATTTATTAGTGGCTCACAAGTTCTAAGTGGCTCATAGAACATAAATATGCCTTCTCCACACAACAAAAGATGATAGAGAAGAATGAAAAAGAGAGAGAACATTCTTTATTGCCATCGCCAACTATCTGTCGCATCCATTTTGGTTTCGCCAGTTTAGACAGAGTGTAAGAGAGATAATCCACCATAAGCTCCAAACAA
This sequence comes from Dasysyrphus albostriatus, assembly GCA_946251815.1. Lineage (NCBI taxonomy): Eukaryota > Metazoa > Arthropoda > Insecta > Diptera > Syrphidae > Dasysyrphus > Dasysyrphus albostriatus. Next base: position 105,328,467 of record OX276335.1, on the reverse strand, counting down.
TAGTTCGTCACCTGAGAATAATAAGGTCATATCTCGAAAAAATTTAAAATTGAGGTTTTGATGCAAAACGGTTCAAATATCGAGTTAGAATCGTTTTGCATCATTTAAAATATGTCAGCATTTAAAGCCTATAGCAGAAAAAGCCAGAAAATCAAGGTCGTATGTAGAAATGTTTACCATTTTTTTAGTTCAAGGTCGTATGTGAGTGAAAAATTTGGTTATTTACTTATTATCCGCCTATTTTTTTGTTTTTTTTTTTTTTAAGTCGATTTAAGCTCGTTATTCAATGAACTTATTATTTTATGTCATAGTTATTATTAATTTTATATTACCGACAAAAAAAATTGACATTATTTTTTTTTTTTCAAAAAGATTAAAAAAATGCAAAAAAAAAGAAATCATATTTTTAATTTTGTCTTTTATCAATTTGTTTTCTTTAACCATTAGATTTTCAGATGCATGTATGCAAAATGTCAGTAATTTTCTTAAGTTTATTATTTTATTTGTGGGAAAAATTGTTATTAAGGGTATTCATGCAACTTCGTAAAACCATAGATAAATTTACAAATTGGTTAAGTTTATCTTTTTGTTAATGAACTGTCAAATTTTGTATGGGAAATGCTTTACACAATTTGGTTAAACTTATCAAATAATTTTGTTGCGTAAAATTAACCAAACTGGTTAAACTTATCCAAACGTCATTTTGACTCTTACTCCGATTGAATTACCTAGCATTTAATCAAATGTATAAAAAAGGTCATTCATGCAAACTTTGCGTAAACTTATCGTTTTACACAATTTGTAAACTTACGACGTTGCATGAATACCCTTATTATTTTTTGTTCAGTTGAAGTTAGACTTTGAGGTTTCAGTATATTTTAGTCAAATAAAACTTGCTCTAAATACACTTACAATAACTCAATTTTTTGTTTTCACCATATCTCAAATTCATATATTTATCACATACGACCCTTTAATTTTCAGCTGACGAGTTGTCTTGTTAAGCATTCACCGCATTCACGTTCGACCGAAAACTGGTTTTGCAGCAGCTCAGAATGCATTCAGACAATGAATCCTGTCGATGTGAATCATTTTCTCAAATGAATGTGAGCTCCATTAAGATTCATTTATAAAAAATTGAACAAAATATGAGTGTCGATTCGAATTGAATGTGAATGTGTCTGAATACCGTGAAAGGCAATGAATTTTGTGAGTGGCTCATAAAAAGAGCTACTTGGTGCAGTTCTCTGGTACACACGTTGGGATTGATGTAACTTATAATCTGAGAAAAGTCCTAAAAAATCCGATGACCGCGAGGTCAGTTATAAGAGGTCAAGTTAGTTACACCATTTATTAATTCAATGCAATGGTTTTTTCAATTATATTCACTGTTAAAGGTTAAACCCAAAATACTTATTATTCACTGATTGTAGCTTTACATTGCTTATTCTGAGGCTAAAGTTAGGACATGATCTTCTTCTACATATATGAAATGTTTTACATTTTTACACTGATAGGTTTGCACCAGAAAAATTGGACCATTCTTCAAGTTCTTTTAACAGATTTAAAAAAGTTGTTTTCGTTAATTCTAAATTATTGTTTTTACAAAGCACATAAACATCGTCAGCATACAAGCAATGATCAAGAATCTTATGTTTATTTATGAAATTTCTAATTTCATTGAACGCTATCGAAAAGAGCATTACTGAGAGGGGTGATCCCTGTGAGATACCATTATGTAAAGGAAAATTCGGGGAATAAGTGTTATTGACTTTAACACAAAATTTACGATTGGAAAGGAAAGCTTTGATGTACCCAAACATTTTTGGACCCATTTCCCATTCTTTCAATTTTGAAAGCACTAGGTGAACTCCAATTCTATCAAATGCTTTCTCAAAATCTAGTATTGAAACGTGATTTATTTAAAGCATCTTGACACACTCTTTTAGGTTTAAATGCAAGATTTTTTCCAAAATCTTTGAGATGCATGGTAACAGTGATATTAGTCTGTATCCGTCAACTTGTTCATTTCCTTTTTGTGTTTGGGAATGGTGATAACCGTGGCTGTTTTCCAATATTGTGGTATTACACTTGAGTCGAGGACTTTATTATAGAGTTTGATAAGAATGAATTTTGTTTCCATCGGCATATTCTTATCCCTACCTGGGGCCTGTACCACAAAACTATAAGTATTGTAAAAGAGACAAATTTCCACAAATTACAATGGTTTGTGTACCACAAAGCTTAAAGTAAATATGGAACCTAACGATTGTACAATCAAACAATTTCTCTATGCTCTGGGCCGCAAAGCTTCAAGTGCAGATACAATTTAATAAATCTACCACATACCTGTACCACAAAACCACAACTTAATGATTGTAAAAGCAAGTGTCAATTATGGATATTGAACAAGTAACTATAACTTCTGTACCACAAAACAAAACAGTTGCGATTGTTAAATTTGCGAATTTCCCTTTTTTGTACTATTCAGTTGTGAAAGTAACCTCATTCTGGCTAGACAATGCGTATGCATTGGGTAAAGAAACGATGTAGCTAAAATCCTCGAACTAAAAGAAACTATTTGCTTGAAACTTAATTAATTAAATTAATTAATTAAAGTAGAAATAAAATGCACTCTACTTGATCGCACGTACTTGTTCTAATGTTCAAGTTGTTCGAAACTTCAGAGCTTTTGATATAGGCAAGTTATTATAGAAAAAGCAAACAAAGTATTTTAATCGTTCTTTTAATTGTATAAACAACCCGTTAAATAACGTAGAGTTCAAAAACAAGAATGCCATTTGATATCTTCGAAACATTTTCATATATAGAAAAAAAAAAATATATAAATCGTTGAGCGTTTTTATTAATAAATAATTTTTAATATATAGAATTTTGGCATCATTTAAAAAAAATTGGTATGCCAGTTTTGAGCATTTATTAATATACATTTATGAACCTAGTTTAAAAAACATTAATTGATCCATTTTTAAATTATTGAATTTTCAAAAAATTAGATGTAGTATTTTTTTAAAACCCAACATTTTTTTTTGTCAACATTTTGATTTGTAATATTTTTAACATTTTTAATAGGCCTTTTCATATAAATTTTTATTGAAATCGGTTGAGCCGTTAATGAGAAAATTTAAAATATAAAAACCGTTCTATGTTAAATACCGTTAATAACTGTTCTTGGTGAATTTTTGTTTTCCCAAAAAATTCACCATACCTTCAATAGTACAATTATTTTTTTTATCAAAATCGTTGGAGCCGTTTTTGAGATAAATGAGATTATCCTTAACGGTTTCAGGGCAAGTACTGTAATTTTTTAACTAATCCAAAATAGTACCTATGTATATCGCAAGTAAAAATCAATTATCGTTCATTTATCCGTAGAATATTATTAAGCTCAAAAACAAGAAGGCCATTTGATAACTTGAGAAAATATACATATGTATTTAATATGCAAATAAAAAAATTAAATAGTTTGGTCGGTTTTCTTAAAAATTAATTGATTAGGTGTGTATACAAATTTAGTAACATTTTTAAAAATAAAATATTTGGTATGTTAATTTTGAGTATTAACTAATATATATTTATTAACTTGGTTTCAAAAAAATTCATCATCCCGTTTTTTAAATATTGAATTTTCGAAAAAAAAACTAAACCACTGAAGCGATTCCCTTCAAATTTTGAACACAAAGTTTCTTGTAACTTTCCAGAGACGAAATGGAAATTTTTTGCTAGCTCAAAAATAACGATATTTGCCATATAACCATTAAAGAAAATCTTATTTGTCTTAAACGGCTCCAACGATTTTGAATTAAAAAAAATCATTGGATTATTGTAGGTATTTTTTTTTACCAAAACGTACCTGCCATATAACGTCTTTTTTAGTATCGATTTTCTCGTTAATGATTCAAATGATTTAATCAAAACTTAAACGCAAAAGCTCCTCTAAAATGTCAATAATATTGCATATCAAAATTTTGAAAAAAAAAATAAATTTTGAATTTTAAACTAAATATATTTTTTTTTTTGAAAATTCCATATTTCAGAAACGGATTAATAATTTTTTTTGAAGCTACGTTTATATACTAAAAATTGGCATACGAAAACTTTTTTTTAAATGTTACCAACATTTGTAATTTAATAGCATATTTTTTTTTCAGCTCTAAGTTATTTTACTAGTTGTTTATACTGTTAAAAGAACGATTAAATGTTTTTTTTTATATATTTTTTTTTTTTATTTCCTTCATATTTTAAAAGTTGTTAATTCCAATCAACTTATGAATCATTTACAAATTGATTTAAAACTTTAAATTTACAATGTCGAGATCATCAAACAAATTTAAATGACTTATTTAAGATCTATAGTTTTTCTGTCAATGGTACTTCCAAATGATATTTCATGTTTATTTAAAAAAATGGTGCTTTAACAAAGCAAAACAAATTTATATGCTGTCTTTCTGTGAGACAAAATATTGAAATTTATTTATAAAACTTTTGAAAATCTAACTTGTAACGATTTTACAATTTTCAAAAGGTAAGTTAAGTTTGTCCAACTATTTAACAATGATTTGTTAAATTTTTTGTACACTTGTAGCTTTGTGGTACAGATCTGGGGGAAATAATCAATTTCCCTATTGCTAAAGATGGATTTTTCAATTGTAAAGTTCCATGTTTACTTGAAGTTTTGTGGAACACAAACATTTGTAATTCAATTATTCTTCTACGCTTTGTCTAGCGTGTCGTAACGAGATTGTTTTTCTGATCTGCACACAAAAGGGAAATTTGCAAATTTAAAAAATGTAACCGCTTTCTTTTGTGGTACAAAAATTATAATTACTTGTGAAATATCCATACTTGACTTTTGCTTATACAATTGTTCAATTGTAGTTTTGTGGTAAAGGCCACTGGTGCCTTCCCTTTTATTTTATTCAGGCAAGATTCTAGTTCGGATAGGGAAATGGGTTGCTCGAGATAATTGATTGCATGATTGATGGATATAGATGGTATGATTAAGAGACTTTAGTCTTTTTTTATTTTGAAATTGTTATGAAAATTGGTGTCCTTGGAATATTCGGACCAAGTAGCAGCGAAGTGATTGCTTATTTCTAAAGGGTTAACGAGAGATCCTGAGTAAGCTTCAATTCACCTAATAGAACGAGGCACAGCTGAACCACTAAGTCTGTTTATTTTATTCCAGATATTTGTCACAGAAGAATTGGGTACTTTTGGATAAGGTAAATTCGTTCAAGCTTTTAGTTTTATTTATTTTCAGTGTTCTTCTGAAGAGAGCATTGGATTTTTTAAACAAAATAAGGTTTTCCGTTGTGGAGTTTTTTCTTTTAATTTCTTCCACGCTTTCACTTTATCATTCCTTAAATTATTAAGCTCAATGTTTCACCAAAGGACAGCATGTCTGGATTTTTTGGGACTAGTTTGAGGTATTTCTAGGTTAGCTGCTTCACGAAGAAATTTTTATTTACGGTGAATTGTGTTTTGTTTGTAGCGATTAAGACATTCTCCGTTAGTATGGTTGAGTCCGTTTCTTTCGAGCGTGTGATTTTATTTGAAACAGATTTGGAAGCAGAGTGGTCAATTGGGAGGGAAGAGGAATTAGGTATTGGTGTTGTGAAATTATTAAACGCGAATTTCAACTCTGTGATAGCGGAACTACAATCCGCGATTTCAATGGATTTATCTAAATCCAAATAAACAAAATATTTTACAAAACAATTAAAAACAACCGATCTGCGTGTGCCGCGACAAAACAACGAAAGCGATGACGATAACGAACTGTCAACCGATGAGTGCGTTTAATAATCCGCACAACTGACAACACATAGAGTGCTGCCACACAGTAGCTCAGCAATGGGGTGAGTTCAATTTTCAAAATGGTTTCAGTTTTCAAAATGAAATTAAAAAAAAATTTATAAAATGTTAAGTATAAGTACAGGGTGTACTTATGTTTAAAGCGGCCGTCAGGAATTTTTTTATAAAACAAAAATAATTAGGAAATTCCAAGACTAATTTTATCTCGAGCAAAGCAAAAAAACGAAAACAAGTAAAAGAACCAAAAATAAAACACAAGTTTTTATATGATGGGGATATATACAAACAATAAGTTTAAAGGGCTAACGGTGAAACGTAAAGCCGAAAGCAAAGAAAAGAAAAGGCAATGAAAATGAGCAGTTAACGAGGCAAAATCGCGTCCCACAAATAATTGGGATAAGAATCGAAACTCAAAGCAAACTAACTTATCGGAACTGACAAAACGAAATCAAACTCCTCCATAGGAATCAGCCAATACGCTGACTTCATGTCTAACGAAGATAAGAACCTGGCCTGTCTAAAATTGAATTAATATATGGCAGTGGATAAGCATCCCTATCTGTATTTTTATTTAGCTTCCTATAGTCCATACAGAACCTATATGAGCCATCTTTCTTTTTGACTAATAGTATTGGAGATGACCACACACTTGCCGATCTCTCAATAACTCTTGCTTCTAATATTTCGTTTAATTCCCTATCAATGTGTTCCTGCATCGCCGGAGAAACCGGATAATACCGTTTCTTAATCGGTTCCGCTGACGTCCTAATCTTGTGCTCAACCATAGTTGTGCCCTAAGCCTTCAGGCATTTTCCTAAACGATTCTTTAATCAAAGATTCTAACATTTTTATTTCACTAACACTTAACTCTGATCGTTCTGTAATAGAACAAATTGAAACCTCACTATCCTGTTCTGAAAAGTTCCACAGCGTGATCTAAGATCCGGGACAACACCCGATAGTGCCCAAAAATCTGCACCAAGAATCACTGTATGTGGCAGAGATGGTATGACCAAACAGTCAATCAATACTGCCCTGTCTTCTTCTATTATTGGAAGAGAGAGAATCCCTAAAACTTCGACACCTGTTCCATCTGCTAGACGAACGCAGTGAACAGTGTCTGTCTTTAAAGGAAGACCTAAATTTTGAAGTATTCCCCAAGCATCCCTACATATTATGGTCTTAGATGCTCTTGAATCTAATAATCCTAAAAATCTGGAACCATAAATGCTAACACCTAAAAATGGTCTCCTATCACTACCGTTTGCCTCCAAAGTAAAACCTTAGTGAATCTGATTCACCAACCCGCTACCATCAGGTAACCTCCTCAGCGTCTTCGGACATCCCGCCCTGCTGGCGCAAGTATCCGTTGTTCGTTTCACGAACAGCGACGGCAATTTTGTCTATTGACACCTAAATCCCCACAGCCTAGGAGCGGAACACCTATTTGCAAAATGGCCTGATCCATTTCAATTATAACACCTAACCGAAGATCTTGGGTAATTTGATGATTGGCCTTGACGATTAGTTTCGTTGTTCTCAGCAACAACCGAAACTGTTGGAGTTTCAACACCTAAGTAAGCTAGATCCTGTTCTAGCAGGTTCCTATTATCCCTAACACTAAGTGGTGGAATGTACGATTCCACATTTGCCCTAACTGCTTCTAAGTTCCTACCTAAAGCCACCAAGTCGGACACGCAACCTGGTTTCACCAAACCAAGTTGGGTTTGATAGAAAGGTGTCAAGTTCCTTTGAATCATTGAAAACTTTCTACCTTTCGAAATTGGATCGGTTAACCTACCAAATAAATTCTGCATTGTCGTCACATAGACTCCGATTCATCTTTGCCTTGTGAACGACGCCTAATCTCATCTAACAGCTTATCGTCGTAATTCGGTGGCAAGAACTCCAGCTTCAATTCTCTAAAGAGTTCTGGCCACGAATTGATTGTAACCCTAAGTGCCCTAAACCAAATTAAAGCTTTTCCTATAAAAAGCTCTACTGCTGCCTTAAACAGTTGAGTTTCTGAAACCCCCCTAGCCTGACGCATCTCCTCAACTCCTTCTAAGTATGCGTTCACGGAGGCACCACAGCGCTCACCAGTGAACTTCACATCCCATTTCTACACTGCTACCTGCCACTCCTAAACCCGTCGATGTACTGGCAGAAGTAACCACCGACCTGCTATCCAGAGGTTCAGCCGAACACTGCTTTTAAATCTCACTCCTATTCTTAAGTACCTGTGTTTTTCTGTTCAAAGGTGAACGGATAAGCGGGAGGTATAAAAGAACTCCTACGTTCAAGTTTGAATGCAACCCTCAGCGCTTTGCGCATTTCCTCTACCGTAGCTACTACTAATCCTCTCCATTCTACTTCGTAAGTTATTTCGTCTTGTGACAGCTTATTAACTTGACTAACATCCATTTCGAAAATGAATAACCAAATAAAATAAAAAAAACCCAAACCGAAAAAGTAAACCTCAAAAGCCATCACAAAATTCACGGTAGGTACGTCAATATGAATATAAAAAATATTTTGTCTAAATCGATTCAAAAACCAATCGCGATACCCTCAATTTTGTGTACTGTGGCAACTCCACGCAAGTTCCACAAAATTATAAAAAAAAAAACTAAAAAACCTTTTTTGATAAACACCCTAAGCCGCAGCAAATCACTTCTAATATTTTTTTTAAAACTAACCTGCAAAATAATTGAAATAATAAAAAAAATTTATTGAAATCTTATAATATAAAACAAAATAAATTATTAAAAAAAAAACGTGATTAAAAAAAAATTAATAAAAAAAAATCAGTAAAATGGTAGCCTACACTAAAGTACTATTTTAAAGTGGCAGCCTCGGTCTTGTATTTATCTTATTTACTCCGAAATGTCAAATAATATTTTAATGATACTATTTTCAATTATAAATAAAGAAAAACAAATTATGATACGATAAAAAAGCGCCAAAATAATTGTCTATCAAAATAAGAGAATAAAGTAATTAAATGAAAGTAAAAGATAGTAGAAAAAAAAAAACAATTTAAAACAACAAAAAAAGCTTACGGACTTTCCCCCTTTTCTGTCTGTTTAGGTGTGTACCCACTGCACGTATCCGAAATCAGAAACCTGTTGCAATTTCTTGCAAGATTTTTTCAAGGTTTTCCTCTTAATTTCTGCGATACAATCGCCACTCCAATAAACCAATTAGCTTTTGTTTACCTAGGAATACAAAAAAAAATACACCAAGTATATTCTTATGAATTGAAATATAAAAAAGACACTTCCCTAAAACACAGGAAAAACAATGTGGTGCAACTCGAGCACTTTTTTTTTGTGAAACAAAACAAGAAAACCAAGGGGAGCCTCACGTTCGGACGCCAAATTTAGCGCCCACGTTGGGCGCCGAATCGTCGGTTTAGAGTGTAAAGCAGCTAACTCCTATTTTGCATTTTGTACACAAAAATATTTAAAAAACAAGTGTTTGCATTACTTAAATAAAACCAACATTACATTTAGCATTTTTCAACACGTTATTACTGAATATAGTGAAATTGAAAAGATTTGATAGATTTTTGTATTTTTTAGCAATTTTTAAGGTGGTCTATAATGGTAAAAAAAAATGTGGAGTTAGCTGCTATACACTCTAAGCCAACGAAATGTTGTGAAAATATTATACGTGAATTTCAACTTTATGATGGCGGAACTACAATCCGCGATTTCAATGGATATATCTAAATCCAAATAAACGAAATATTTAACAAAACAAACACAACCGATCTGCGTGCGCCGCGACAAAACAACGAAAGCGATGACGATGACGAACTGTCAACCGATCGGTGCGTTTAATAATTCGCACAACTAACAACACATAAGGTTTGTTTCTTTACTCGCCCGCGGGATACCAAAGTATCCCAAATCTAGCCAAAACGTGTTTCTCTTTACTAACGGGTGATTTTTTAGCTGGTTTGGTTTTGGCAACACTGGTTTTGACAGCTGACGTGTGTTTAGTACCTTGTGTCACTGTCAAACAGCTTCAGTTTGGTTTGCAATTTAACCATGGATCGTCTTACAAATGAACAACGCTTGCAAATTATTGAATTTTACTACCAAAATTCGTGCTCGGTTCGAAATGTTCATCGCGCGCTGCTTCCATTTTATGGTCGGCATTCTCGACCTTCTGAGCAGTCTATTCGGAAGATTGTAACCAAATTTCGCACCAAATTTACTTTGTTGGGCATTAAACCACCAACACGTTTACGTACTGTGCGTAGTGAAGAAAATAGTGCGGCCGTATCAGCTAGTGTGACAGAAGACCGCGAAATGCCGATTCGGCGCCGTTCCCAGCAGTTAGGCCTTTGTTACAGCACTACGTGGAAAATTTTGCGGAAGGATTTGGGCGTAAAGCCTTTTAAGATACAGCTGGTGCAAGAACTAAAGCCAGCCGACCTACCACAACGCCGAATTTTTGGTGAATGGGCTCTTGGAAAGCTGGCCGAGGATCCGCTTTTTTATCGAAAAATTGTGTTCAGCGATGAGGCTCATTTTTGGTTGAATGGGTACGTAAATAAGCATAATTGCCGCATTTGGAGTGAAGATCAGCCAGAAGCATTGCAACAGCTACCAATGCATCCCGAAAAAGCCACTGTTTGGTGCGGTTTATGGGCCGGCGGCATTATTGGGCCATACTTCTTCAAAGATGATGCGAATCGCAGCGTTACTGTCAATGGTGAACGCTACCGAGCGATGATAACAAACTTTTTTTTGCCCGAAATGGAAGTTCTTGACTTGCATGATATGTGGTTTCAACAAGACGGTGCCACATGCCACACAGCACGCGAAACAATGGCGCAATTGCGAGGCGAGTTTGGTGAACAGTTAATTTCACGTTTCGGGCCGGTCAATTGGCCGCCTAGATCGTGCGATTTGACACCATTAGATTATTTTTTGTGGGGGTATGTCAAGGCTAATGTCTATAGGGACAAGCCCGCTTCGATTGACGCACTGGAAGCCAACATCCATGCATTCATTCGTGAGATACCGGCCGATATGTGTGAAAGAGTATGCCAAAATTGGACTCAGCGGACGGGCTACCTGAGACGCAGCCGCGGTCAACATTTGCATGAAATTATCCTTAAACATTAAATTGCAAAGTTTAAACTATCGATTCAAATAAATATTTCATTCATTTTTTCGAATTTTTTGTGTTTTTTTTTTTTTTAAAGTTCTAAACCTCTTAAAAAATCACCCTATATTTTCAATGAAGTCGAATGAGTAATTTACACCGCAACAGACCAGAAACATCCCAAATTTCGTTTCTTTACTTTTCATTTCTGGTTAAACATTACAACAACAACATAAAAAAGCTCATCCCTAAACTTTTTGCCGAACTTTTTCCCAAACTTTATCCCAAAAGTAAAGAAACCGACCTATAGAGTGTTGCCACCCAGTAGCTCAGCAATGGTGTGGGTTCAGTATTCAAAATGATTTAATTAATCGGATACGATTTATAAAATGAAATAAAAAAATTGATAAAATGTTAAGTTTAAGTACAGGGTGTACTTATACTTAAAGCGGGCGCCAGGAATTTTTTTATAAACAAAAATAATTAGGAAATTCGAAGACTAAGATTTTCTCGAGCAAAGCTAATAAACGAAAACAAGTAAAAGAACCAAAAATAAACACACAAGTTTTTATATGCCCAGATGTGGACTTCAATTGTCATTATTTGGGAAACCTTTAGCCGAAACCCAGGGATTAAAACCCAAATTTTGTTCCAAGATATAGATATACATATATAAACAGTAAATTTAAAGGACTTACGGTGAAACGCAAAGCCGAAAGCAAAGAAAAGAAAAGGCAATGAAAATGGGCCGATAACGAGGCAAAATCGCGTCCCACAAATAATTGAAATTAGAATCGAAACTCAAAGCAAACTATCTTATCGGAATTAACAAAACGAAATCAAACTATAAACAAAAAAAAAACACTCTACTCATCTTTTTAGCATGTCTGTGGATCTTCTATCCGCCCCTTCCCTGCTATCACCTCGAATTTTCCTCAGTTTCCTCAAAACTGCTTCACACCTCGAATCACTAATACTTTCTTCCAAAATGTCCTCGACAACTTTTCTTCAGAAAAATTACTTTTTCTCAATTTTCTATTTTCTTTTAAATTTTCCTCCAATTCTCAAAGTATTACTTTTCGCTTGAATAAATTCTCAAAGTATTACTTTTCGCTTGAATAGTTCTCCAAAGATTGAACTTTCCATGCTTACCCTAGCTTAACCTATTGTCTACCTCGGCCATTCCAGTCTCTCACACATTCATACAACCAGTATGTCACGGGATCACGGCTTCCTGGAAAGTTACGTGCTCTCCCCGAAATCCCTCTATTCCTCCGTTGTCGAATCTCATCGAAACTTTACTCCCGCACACACACAAAAAAAGTTTCTTCTAGGCATTCTCCTAGTTATTCTTAAACAATCGCGAGTGATTCGAAACGCGAAGCAATCTTTCTAAAACTAATCCCTCGAGGTGAGAGAGGACTACATCTTTTTAAATGTTGAAATCTACTCAGTTCTTTTCTTTTCGCGTGTCAATTCCGATAGATCTATTTCACTATTTAACAACATTAAGATTTAAGAATTTAAGAACACGTTAACAACCCATTTTTCTGACAAAAATATTAAGTTACGTAACGTTAAAGAAAAATAGATAATAATGTTGGGCTGTTAATATAAATAAAGATAAAAGTAAGAGTCCGCCTGACGCGCTTACTTCTTCAGCTCATCCGCTGGTACCTCTAGAAGAGACCGCCCGTCTTCTTCATAAGTAACCTCGATGGTTTTGGAACCGACTGTTCCACTCAGTAATTTGGAAACCCGTTTTTGTTGCTTTTCCAAAATACTTTAAGAGTAGGTCTTTGGCTGATGGACGCCAGGTATCTACTGACTCTTCAAGCATTTTGTAGCAGCAACGGAAAAAGGAAAGGCTAAAAATTGTTAATGATAAGGAATAGGCAGGTGCAACTTGTTGTGGTAAATTTTACTGCAACATGGAATTACCTTGTTTTGCTATATTGACAATTGAGCCATTATTTGTATTGATTTGGAAGGAGAACTGTTCGTTGTAGATGCGTTCAGCATCCGCTATAATGCACTTTTTCTGAGTTTTGACTTTCAGGATCTCTTTCATTTGTATAATTTGTGTGTACATTTTTTGGTGGTATATCCAAAAAAAAAATTAATACAAATAAGATTAATAATTTTTTAAAACTTAATATAAAAGTTGGGTTGACTTTGTCGTCCTCGGGTTGTTCAGTCCCGGTTGTCAAGTGGCAACTTAGTATACAAAACGGCAGAAAAATTAATGATACAATTTGTTTGAAATCAGTTATTATCTTATTTGATTCATTATTATAATTTTAATTATAGAAAATAAAAATACTACAAAAACCATTCCGATTTATAGACAATTTATTTAGTTATAGTTTTTAACTTGGCGGCTGGCAAAAGAGGACTGAAATTTATGATAGAATCAAGAACCCTCCAATGTTGTTTCATGCGAACCAATTCCAGATATAAATTGCCTTTATGCTGTCCATAGCGTTGATGCTATGTGTACGAAAATGGCGCGGAGCAAATTCCACCAACTATTAGAATTGCTTTTATTACTGATGGAGGTTGCATTATGAGATACTTAAATAAAAACTGTGAACGTTGCAAAACTATTAAAGCTATTCATATGATCGCTGACTTAACGATGAAAATTCTCTATGAAAAATCCGCTTAATGTATGATGCTTGTCCGATGCTTATGGTACGACGGTTCCGTTCAATTTCAACTACGTAATAGTGCCTATCACCAAGTGTAATTTGAAACTGTATTTTCAGCTTTTTAATCAGGTCATCAATTGCATTCTTGCGGCAAGATATAACTAATCCGTCATCAACATACAACAACAAAATTATTTTTTTCAGAAGAGTCGGAACTAAAGAATTGACAGGGATCCGATTGTGATTGTTTCATATTACATCCCTTGACCCATTTCAGACGGCTACCAGTTCCACATGAGAAAGAAACATGAAATTTCATAGGGGTATCTAAATTATTGATTTTTTTTTAAATGAAATTTATTTGAGAATTTTCTGAAAAATTTAATAAATATACCTAAATTAAAAGTAACAATAAAAAAATAATAAGAAAGTATACATTATATCAAGATATGCTTATAAGGACTGGATTTTTGTGTGGTATTACATTTTTTGCAAACAAAAATGGTTTGGCTATAGCACTTGTGACATCAAAGACGCTTTTCTGCTTTGGTGACTGTATGCTTGATGCCATCGAAACGAACCACTTCATTGGGGTTTCCTTCCCTTCGTTGCACATGTTGAATATTTTTCCCATCGCGAAAAGGAGTCTACAACAAACGTCCTAAATTATGAAGTTAAGTAATAAAAAGGAGTGGGTAGGCGAAATATTAAACTAAAAAGTCCTCAAGTGGTACACTGATGGATCGAGAACAACTGAAGCGACTGGGGCTGGAGTCTTTGGGCCTAGAACCAAACTTTCCATACCGATGGGACAGTCTACAGTCTACTAGCATTTTTCAGGCGGAAGTTCACGTCATAGCAAAATGCACACAATGTAATCTCGAAAGAAATTACCGAAACCAAAACATTGCCATTATGTCAGACAGTCAAACTGCACTCAAAGCTCTGAGCTCCTACGCAATTAGCTCTAAAGTAGTTTGGGAGTGTGTGAACAAGCTGAATGTCCTGGGCAAGAACAACAGTGTCACCCTTCATTGGATACCTGGTCACGTTGGTGTCCAGGGTAATGAAGAAGCAGATTCCTTAGCAAAATAGGAGCAATGACTCCCTTAATGGAGCCTGAACCCTATTGTGGCTTAGGAAAAAATGGGATAAAACACAAAATTAAAGAACTGGAGGAGGCCAAAAGATCCCAAAACTGGAAAGAACTCCCCAAGCTAAGGCAGGCAAAACTATTACTTGGTAGTTACAACCGAGCACGATGAGGAAACACCAGACCATATACTAGGAAAATGCGATGCAATTATGCACCAAAGGAAAAAACACCTGGGAAACTACCAGGAAGAAGAGAGTGATCTTTACTCTCAAAAAGTCCTCCAAATACTTACATTTCTTAGGGAAATAAAATTGGGCGAAGAACTGTAGAACAAGCAACCTCTTCCGGTCTAAGGTTGGGCACAATAGATCTTAAGGTCGCAGTGCAACAACCCCCAATATTTCATTCATTCAACATCCTAAATTCTAGTTATGTCATTGCTGTTTTCTTAGCATTTTTTTTTTTTTGCAAATACAGTGTATCTTCCATGCATTTACCAATGCTGCATGGGATGCATTTGATAAAAGTGGCCAGTACCACTTCTTTCCTTGATTTGCGATATTTGCTTATAGGGTTGTTGAACAAATCAAGTCCACCCATTATTATGTTGTATTCACCAATTTCATTTGGCATTGGAATATTGACGTGTTTCCACTTTTTGCGATCTAACCGTTTTGCTTGGTTGATTGGCCCTTCAAATGATTTGATAAAACTGTTACAATGAATTAGTCGTGCCAAGGCAAAGCTGCTATCAATAGAAAAGAAAATTATCTATTGAAAGATAATGGGAGAATACTCCAAACTGTATAAATCTTTCATTGAGCATATCGTTGAGCATTGTTACTTTCGCAAACTTCACGCTGGGATCGATTGTACTGTTATTACAAACATGTAAATACGGTTTCATACTTTTGAAACGATCTCGACTCATTGCCTCCTTTATTATATCGCATCGGAATACTAGACTATTAGACCAATACGAATTTAACCGAGGCACTGTATGCAAACCAGACAAATAAAATATTCCAATAAATCTACGAATTTCCTTGAAATCGGTCTTAAACGTTGGATTATTTTTCTCCACATTAGCATCCACATTTATACTTTCAACGTTAAAATTATTTATTTTACTACAAGAAATAATTCCAACATTGATGATTGAAATAACCTGGAAAAAAAAAAGAAAGTGTCACCTCTCATACTCTTTCAAGAAAAGAATATAAACTTACAGATTTTTTCATACATTTTTTGCATTTTTTCACTTGATACGTCTACAGGAGCCTTTGAAAAACTAACTCGATGGCTTTTTGACCACTTTGGAATATCGTAATGAAGAGATGTTGACGACTTATGGGATGTTGAAGCGATGTTTTCAGATGTTGATGGATTGTTCAAATCATTTCACACAACATTGACTTCCGGTTCGTCATATTTTTCTGTAATATTAAAATCATCGAATGTACATTCAATCTCAATTTCACCCGCTAATTCATTTGGGATCACGAACACGTTTCTATCTTCCAAAATCTGCACATTATAATCAATCTCCTCATCATCGCGGACATCATCAATTTTTTTAAGGCAAGATAAAACATTTGTTTGAACTGCTGCCTCTAAATTCAAATTAAAGTCGTCTTCTTCGTCAGAACTCGGGTCCATTAATAACTCTTTGAGTTCTCTAGCTGATTAAAACTTTTTGCAATACATAATTTTAAACTTTTTTTTAAACACAAATATATTTTTTAACTGCACAACTCACAGTAAAAAATAAATCGAATGCAACAAACTTATATCGGTTTAATTTTTTTCTGCGAATTAGAATATGCACCCCCATCACTCCATCAGTACCGTACCTGAGTACAGTAGAGTTCTCTTATGGGAATGACGCTCATTAGAAAAATTCCCTTTGAGGTTTCCTATAAGCAAGAGGTACTGTCTTATGTCGCGTGGATGTCAAAGGGTTTTTCCAATATAGCACTGAATGACTTGTTTTATTCTTTTCTCAGAATAAGAATATGCATCCTTTTTTAGACAGGATGCAAATGAAAACCCTTTTCAAAAATTCATAAAACATGCCTAATCATAACAACACAATATTCCGAGAATTTTCGCAACGTTAGGCGGAAATGGTTTAGTGAAATTTACAAATTTTCGTGCAACGATAGTAACTCGTCTGCAATAGCCTTTTTCCATTCTAGAGATTGATCCGACTTCATGCTTATACCGGTTTTTAATGGGAATTGATTTCAGAAGGTTATTTAGTATTTTATTATATGAAGATGGTTCAATAAACATTGCTAAACAACCCAGTTCAGCTTCATATGAAACAGTTTTCTTGGGAGTTTTTACGTAAGCTTCTTTCCTTATCTTGCCCATTTTTGATTTTATCAGCCTGCGTTTCTTTTGATTCTAAATATTTTTTATGACATCTGTTGTAGAACTTTCACTAGATAAATCGTGATTGTAATTACTGCATTCATCTTCAAAATCCTCATCGGTGAAAGAGAAGTACTACTTGCTTGTAAAATATTCATTAAATTTAACGTCACAACTGATTAAAATCTTGGATACTGGATCATAGAGCCGATAGTTTTTGTTTGAAGTTTCGTAACCAATTAAATTAATTCTCTTCCACTTTGGATCCCATTTCTTTCTGTGGACGTTCTTCGGAATATGAGCAAATCCGACTGTACCAAACACTTCAAGATGATCTAGCTGGGGCTTTTCTCCAAACCAATGTTCATAAGATGTCAAATTGTTATCTTTAGAAGCACTTGTCCGAATGAGAATATAATCAGCAGTTCTGGCCAAAGTCACTTCCTTTAGCCACTTGAAATCAGCATAGCCCGTGCAGATTCTTTAACTGTTCTATGGTGTCGTTCAAAAAAATCATTGTGCTCAGGAGTGTATGGGGCAATGCGCTCCAAGGTGATCCCAACTTTTGCCAGCATTGATAAAACCTCTTTGTTTATGAATTCGGTGCCGTTTCACAGCATATTCTCTTCACATTGTTGTTCTAAGCATTTTTGCTAGTGCTTAAAACTCTTCAAGGAATATACGTAATTCCGACTTCTGTTGTAGAAAGTAGACAGATCTGAACTGTGTTGTAGCATAAAGTAACGAAGTCCACCTATTCCAACGGCTTCCATCGGTCAACACTAATCAACGTGAATACATTCACCCTTTACTAAAATACGCTTGTTTTTACTAAGAGAGTGTGATACCCGGTCCATCTTTCCAAGTTGGCATTCCTCGCAAAAGAAATCACTTTGATTAGTTAGTTTAACTCCACTTACGAAACCTTTTGAGCACAACGACTTGGTGCTTGTAACATTAAGGTCGATGCCACTGCTGTAGAGAACATTCTGAAGCTTTGACACTTGTAGAGATACATGCACGTTCCACTTGAACATTTCATTTCTTGAACACCATTCTGACTAAATCATTACCATCCGTGTAAACAGTAACAGATACATGTTTGTCAGTCTCATTGACAACGATGCATCCTTTCTTAGTAAACTTCGTTTCAAAACCTTTCTTCGCCAAATGAACAATAGAAAAAAGATTCACCCATTTCCCATCTAGCCAAGCTTCTATTTCAATCGACAATTCCTTCGATGTCCAGGGTCTCATTTTTCGCAATTTGTACACCTTTAAATGTACCTTCAGATGAAAATGTAGTAAACCAATCTTTTCGAAAGGTCGTGTGTCGAGTTGCCGATAGAATGTCGCCTGCTATAGTGTAAGCAACCAGTTTACCACTTTTATTATTGCCCGTATTGCTGTTGTCATTTTTGTTATGTGGATAGTTTCGTTTCCAATGGACCACCTGGCTACAAAGATGACATACTGACTTAAATTTTGTATCGCTTTTATGTAGCTTCTTCTTGAATGTCTGTTGCGCGAAACGCTGATTCGTGCGTCCTTAAGTCTGCGCTGTGTTGCGGATCTTTCCACCTTTGGTATTTGGTCTTCTTCCAGTTGTAATTTTGACAATAAAGTTTCCATGGTACAACACTCCTTGATGTTATACCAAACTGTACAGAAATTTTGGAATCTTGAAGTCAAGCTGCTAATAGTACGACACATTTTCAAATTATCGGATAATTTCTCTACTTGGTCCTCTAACTCCGATGCAATCTGTCGTACTTTTGAAACATGTGATGTTACAGAATCATCTTCAGTCATCCTAAGACTGGAATAATCTTCGTACAGCATCATTACTCGGACGTCACTTTTTTTTTTTTTTTTTAATACTTTCGAGCATTCCCATCAGCTCTTTTGATGACTTGCAGTCCAAAACGTACGATGCTTGCTCTTGGTCAATCGATGCAAATAATATTGCCATCGCCTTTCCATCACACTGCAACCATCTACTTTGGGCTTCTTCAATTGCGGTACTATTTGGTTTTGCAATTGTCCCATCTACAATGTCTAAGAAATCATGGCCTCGGAGAACTGCATTCATTTGCAGTTTCCAACATTTGAAACTTCCAACATTTGAAATTTGAAGAATTCAAACGGTGTGAAACTATAGAATTCTCAACTGCTTTTGTTTCTATTGCTGTGTTTGTTCTCAATCTTTTTATTTAATCAGAAAAAATAAATAAATATTCCTTTAACTGGGCCCATAACCTGTTCAGAGTCGACACACGAATAAATACTCGTATTATTTATTGAAAAGAAAAATTATACAATAGTTTGTCATAGATATAAAAAGTATAAGCTATTCTAGCAAGTTAAATTAACAATTGTATTTATGTAGCTTTAAATAAAAATAAATAAATTTGGTGGCGCAACAGGTCATGAAGAACCAGGGCCTAGTGACTTACAACTCTCAACCATTCCTGTGTTTTTGTTATGAGCAGGTATGGAGGGGACCTACAATTTTTTGCCAAGTCCGAACGTCTAGATGGGAAGCACTTATTCATGACAAGTATTCTCTTGGAGGATTTGTCAGTTCGTCGCAAGAGGTACCTCGAGGAAAACATTTCTGTTATTAGGTCTACCCCCACCTTTGGCATGACAGTCCAACGCTCTAACTATCATGCCACGAGGTATAGCTTTTAACCGGAGAATTTGTTTTATAGAAAAAATATCGAGAGTGGAACGTTCAAAAAACAAAACAAAATTAAAATAGAAAAAATATCGAGAGTAGAACAATGTTCAAAAAACAAAATAAATATTAAAAGAGAAAATTAAAAGAGACTGTTGTTTAATTTGATCATTAAACAAAAAATGATGATTAATGTGAGCAAAGAATTAAATTCAAAAATGCGAATCTTTAATTCTCAAATTTGATGTAAACGATGAATTAATTTAAAAAATGAGAATCTTAACACAATTTTACACAACTCCTCCCATCCATTTTTTGCACATTCTCCTTTGTAATTTACTCTTCGACCCACCCATTTAGCTAAAGAAGAATGCAAACATTTTCTTTTCGATTAATTTTTTGTTTAGGCTCTTTTGGTCTATTTTTGTTTTGAATGCAAATAAAAATCTTATTCCATTCTTCTCCCAACGTTTCGTAAGAATTCCTTACTTCTTCATGGGATTTTTTATTGAATTTTTGTACTAATTCACATTATACTCGTCAAATATTTCCTTCCACTATTGCATCATCCCTTCGACGGCACTGACACAAAGTTGAAAATAATTTAACAAATAAAAACAAAATAAATAGAAACAAGAAAACTTTCAAATAGAACAAAATGACATTTAAATTATCACAGTTTCAGCAGGTACTTTTGACTATAGTGCTACAGCATAGCTTTGTTTTATCAAAACAAAGCTATGCTGTGCTGTAGTTTTATCAAAACAAAGCTATGCTGTAGCACTATAGTCAAAAGTACCTGCTGAAACTGTGATAATTTAAATGTCATTTTGTTCTATTTGAAAGTTTTCTTGTTTCTATTTATTTTGTTTTTATTTGTTAAATTATTTTCAACTTTGTGTCAGTGCCGTCGAAGGGATGATGCAATAGTGGAAGGAAATATTTGACGAGTATAATGTGAATTAGTACAAAAATTCAATAAAAAATCCCCTGAAGAAGTAAGGAATTCTTACGAAACGTTGGGAGAAGAATGGAATAAGATTTTTATTTGCATTCAAAACAAAAATAGACCAAAAGAGCCTAAACAAAAAATTAATCATATAGTGTGAAAATAATTGGTCACATAAATATTATAATTTTCTTTTCATTTTGACCGTTTCATCAAAATTATACATATAAATTTGACTCCAAAGAGGTTTTACTTATAAAAATAAAATACAAAAATTTTCTTTTAATTTTTTTTTGTGTGCTAGGGATTCAAAAGCTACCAATTCGTCTGGATCGCTCACCATACCATGTGAGGGAGAAATATATAGACCAACACGATGAGTATAGAAACTACTCAACTATGGCTCAGGCAATGCATGCAGAAAATGTCAACATTCATCAGGTGCTGAAATTTATTGGTAGTGTTAACCACATGACATGTAAAAAGTAAGTAAAAGCGTAAGATAAGCACCATACCATTGAGATTTTTTCGGGTGTATCTTACTTTTGAGTATTTGCAGTAATATATATTCATTCTTAGTGTAAATGATTGATTTTACATGTTTACATTAAGTCCCAAAAAACCATTTGTTATTTTCCCTCCATTTCGGCTTGCCTTACATAATAAGGGTATTCATGCAATATTGTAAAACCATTTAAAAACTTTCCAATACAAGTTTTGAAATTTCCGACTTTTACGACTGTTTAACTACGTTGCATGAATATGAATACACTTAATGTAATCGTTCACATGTATAGACAAATATATTTCGTTTAAATACTAACAAATCTGACAGTGAAGGCCATATTGAATGATAATTAAGTGCTTTTATTGAAAAATTGTTTTTAAATAATATTATTTGTTTGTGATTTGCAGTTTCCATCCTCAAGATCTAATACTACGTGGGGATGTAAGCTTTGGAGCTAAGCAGCAGTTTGAAAACGAGGCTAAAATGGCGGTTCGTTTAGCCAATTTTATCAGTGCATTTCTTCAGGTGAATATAAAAATGCAATTTATGTAAAATGAAAACTAACACAGATTTATCTCCTGTTAGGTATCTGATCCAAATGAAGTTTATTCAGGGAAGCGTGTTGCAGATAAGCCTCTCACAGAAGATCAAATGTTTGGTGAAACCCTAGCTATTGTTTTGGGCGACACAAAAGTTTGGTCAGCCGGCACCTACTGGGAACGCAATAAATTTACAAATCGAACATATTTTGCCCCGCTCGCTTACAAAAGCCAGTTGAATACACGCGATTTCATGGTAGAAGATGTTGCCCGTTTAAACAAGACTAACGAACTTTATACTGAAAACAAATTCTTTAAGTTTTTAAAGCAACGTTGGTCGACAAATTTCGATGATCTAGAGACTTTTTATATGAAAATGAAGATCCGTCACAACGAAACCGGTGAATATTTGCAGCAATACGAACATTATCCAAATTTTTATCGTGCGGCTAACCTTAACCATGGCTATTGGACTCAACCGTATTTTGATTGTGATGGTCATGTTAAACTGTGGTTGATAACTTATGCTGTGCCATTTTTCGGGTGGGATAGCTTGAAAGTTAAACTGGAATTCAAGTGAGTATATCATTCAACTAAAACAGAATTAATTTCTGAAATAAAAAATACAATATTTTTTAGAGCACAATTGAAACTAAAAAATTTAGTTCAGCCATTAGATTTGCAAAAGGACTGTGGCTTTTCGAGATCCTCTAGTTAATATCAACATAAACTTTTTTTTTTAAAAAAGGGGCATTGACATGCCAAAAATTGTTTATTATTTCCTATACTATCTTTAATCAAGAGTGAAAAATTAATCAAAATCGGTTATGTCGTTTAGAATTTATGAAGCTAAAGGGGTTGGGGTCAGAATCCTGAAAACCATCCAAATCCAAAATCCAGACTACTTATAATCCCGAAAACTCAAAATCCCCAAAATCCTGAAAAACGTAAAGATATTTCTTACGGGAGTTATATTTTATAGTATGGGAGCCAGCGTTGAATTTTTCTTAGTCATTTTACCCCGAATTATTTCAACTGTTTGTTGAAGATTACAATTGAACAAGCACAAAAATGGGAGCCAGTCGCCGCGCCGGCGGTGGGTCTAGGAGTGATGGGGCCTTAAAGTTTTGAACAAATTGTCGTTTTCAAGTCATTTCATACCCTATCCCATACCAAAATGTGTGGGATAGTTGTTCAGATAATACTGAATCAAAAAACAATCGTCAGCTGCATGGGAGGCGAACCGGTAAATTTTCTAAATAATGAAAACAACCATCAGCTGTTAGGGTAACGGGGAAAAGACCTCAGTCGGCGCAATTAACATTCTTCACCCATAGCAATTCTGTGCATTTCATAATCACTGTTACATATGAAGTAACGACTTTTACCTCCACAAATATTCAAATGACATCAAGTCTTATTATAAGTCTGGTCGGAAAACCGAAACGATTGGTGGATGCATAATGGGGGCACCCCCATTTCCCAGTGCTTTCCCCAAGTATAAATGAATTTAAAATATACGAAATCAATAATTAAAAAATGGTTTCAGTATGGTTGTATCTCGGTTGAATAAAACATAATTTATGCATATTTTTAGGGACAACACCCAAAAATCTGGATGAAAAAAAAACAGTTCACCAGTTCAAGAAAAAAAGCAGCAATTATTTTCCTTCAAAGAAATAGGAAACACTTTCTTCTGAGGTTAAGTTGCAAACAATAATTGCTGTTTTTGTTTAGTAACAACAATAAATTAGTAATTTGTTTTAAAAAATTATAAAAAGTTGAACTTTTTGTTAACTTTTTAAGATTGATTTGAAGATTATGTCAAAATTGCTAACAAGCATACATACACAATCAAATACAAAATTGACAAATTCCTTTTAACCAAAAAATTTAAATGAATGGCTTATATTTATTTAGCTTTAAGAACGGTAAAAATAACTGTTTCAGTATCTACTAATGTATAAAATTGCTTTTAAGTTAAGCAAATATAAACTGTGAATTTCTCAGTACATGTATTTTTATTATTAAAAGAATCATAATTGCTTAAATAAGCATGCCTTTATAAAAATCTCGGTGTGTGTATAAGGAATTTTTAATTAAAGGACATTTTTAGCTTCAAGGACACAGTATATTTTTTAACAATTTATTCTGTGTCCTTGAAATAACTAAAAATTAATTAAAACAAATTTATGACTCTATAATTACTGAAAGAGTTTTTTTTTTAATTAGTTTTTAAAATTAGTTAAAATGTCACATTAAAAATCTATCGTTACCAAAATCTTGCAATTGCAAAATACCGCTTTAATATCCCGCAGGATCAAAATCCCGCTTTAAACCATCCCGCAATTAAAAAATCTCGCAAACCTTTTTTAATGCAAACAAAATGCATACTTATTTGAATTAAAATCTCACAATTTAAAATCTTGGGGGATTTCAATTTGCGAGACTTGGTTTAAAAAAAGAATTTGTTACAACACCACTTAATTTAAAAACTAAAGAAAAATTAGCCGATTATTATTATATGTATTTGTTTTTGTTAATTGGTAACACTGTTTATATAATATTTGAAGAGAACAGGGGTGCCAGCACGTAACTTGATACAGTCGAGTTGATTCCATACAATCGAGTACAACCTTTTCCTAATTTAAAAAAAACAAACGAAAAACAAATAACTGACTGAACCAAATTAGGAGCTACCTATCCTTGATTGCATCGACTTACCTCGATTGAACGAAGTTACGTGCTAGACCCCCAGCATACAAATTGTATAGGTACATTTTTATCTATTCATTTAATATGATTAAAGTAACGAATAAACCCATTTTCATAAAAATTTGAATTCATTAATTTTTTGTGACAGAATAAAGTTACTGTGAGATCTGAATTTGCGAGATTTTGATTTTCAATATTTTAATTTGCAAAATTTTGATTGCTATTTCGAGATTGTAAGAGATGTAAATGCAAAATTGTTAAAAGCGGGATTTTGTAAATGCAATTTAAATGTGGTCAACTTTAAGTAGTTTCCAGTTGTTAACATTATGAAGATATTTCAAGCCTTGGGCAAACCGAAGCTATTTGCAGAAGCGGGTTAATTTTTTGATCCCAATTGCCACCGCATTTCATATCATATTGCCATATGCTATAATTCTTGCACTTTGACTCTTAGCAACTTGCTAGTAACTTTTGGGAATTCCACTGTTTTTTGTATAAAGATTCCTGCAAATGAAAACTTATTAAATTTTTAAGTGCAATACCTATTTTATTAAATTTAAATTTCGAAAAACGTACCTCCCCTTGGGCAAAGGTCTGCATCCACCTTTAACCGAAACCTGTGCGCTTTTGGACGTAGGGTACAGTCGACATCCTCCGACGGCGGGGGACCTCTGACACCCCTTGCTATTTTTACGAAAAGACCTTTAAATATTCTGAAAAAATTGTCATAGTAGGCTTTTCATTCCGATAAAAGGTAAAGTAGGATCCTGCTGCGGATAAACTTTTGACGTTTGTCCGAGTATCGAATTCGATTGGTGTCTCGTTATTGGTACGTTTAATACTTTTATGTATCTCGAATTCTCGATATCTACTTTCGTAGAGTAGAGTTGTGTTCAGTGATTGAGCCCTGTTTAGATCATGGCTTCGTCATTACATTGGTTTTGTAGTTGAAATCGGTGAGGAGAAAATCTTATCCATAAACTCATGGCTAAGGCGTTGTGAGTAATCACACTCTAAACAGGGTCTTTTATAAGTGGATTGTTGTTTTGTTTTATGCTGGCCATACACGACAGAGCCAAAGAGCCAAATGGCCCCAAACCAATCCAAAATCGTTCGTGTGTGGGGTGGATTGGCCGAGCCAAATGGATTGGATGGATCGGTCGTGTATGGCCAGCTGTAAACTATTCGTCAAAGTAAAAAATGATCCCATTGTATCTTAAAAAAATATGGTCTTAAATTAGTTTTAAGCCCTAACTACATAAGCCAAAAAAGTGAAAAAGTACAAAAGTGAACATTTTCAAACTCATATTGGAAAACTTATAAAAATGATGCAGAAAACTTAAATTTTGGTTTAAGAAAAAAATTGTATATTCTTTTTCACAAAACAACTGCTCTAGCGGGGAAAAAAATATTTTTACTTTTGTAATTTTGCAAAATGTGGCCAATGTAGTTAAGGCTTTAGTTGCAAAATGTAGCAATTTTATAGTTTATGGGCTGTCAACAACATATATTCTGCGAATTGTCAAACGTTAATTCGCAATCTACAACATCAGGACGCATTCCACAAAGCAGCGAATGAAAAAATCGTTCGAATTGAACTTAACATTTTTTTTTGTATATGAATTGCACCAAAAAAAAATAACTCATGTAAATGGAATGTAAAAACTCACGATCATTCGAAATTCGCAGTTCAAATAAAAGATTTTTAGATAAATGATAAGTAAAACTTACATATGTAATCTTGACCTATAAGGACCAGTTTGTACCAACGTGGTTTAAGTTTTGACCCGAGGTTCAGCAAGTTTAACTGACTGCTTTGATGGATTAAGGGCCTGTTGTAAAAACATGGTTAAAATTTTGATCCGTGGTTCAACGATTTTAACTCACCGCTTTCGGTGGTTTAACTGACGTTTAAAGATGGTTTAAGCTTGTTATTGGTTATTACAACATACTTGAACCTTGAACCATAGTTTAACTTTATTTAAACTATCGTTGAACCTCAGCTTATCCACTAAAGTTTACGAGTTAAAATTACTAATGGAAAACTAGGTACATGTCGTCCCTCATATGCCAGGAACATGAATGTGCAAAAATGAAAATATTGCAAAATCATTTTTGAAAGTTTTACTAGAATAAAACAGAATCCAAAATCAACTAATGGCTTAATAAATATCTTAAAATATTATATTTTCTTCGATATACGTAATAGGTACGTTAACAGTACTGTAATCTCATGAAAAAGCGATAAATTTATAAAACTAACAAACCACCTCGGGGGACGATATCTCCATTTTACATTGAAAGTTGTGAACACAATCATGTCCTTATTATAATAATTATTAAATTATCACTTACAATGTCATCTACTCCATGTGTTATAAGTCTGCTATGACACGACGACTTTTGAGTTATGATTTTTTTCAAACTGAAAAAAAATCTGACTTCATATTCGCACTGATATTATTTCGATAAAAAGTCCTCGTGTAATAAACAGACTAAATGACAATTGTTTTGCTTTGACCATAGTCTACAAACGCACCCCTACAGCTTTTTATTCTTTTATAGCTGCAAAATCAATTTTCAAGTTTGGAAATGACAAACAAAGAAAAAAGAGACACAAAAATTCAATTTAAATCATAAATTATATAAATAGATAGTTACATTTCCCATTTTACTTGAAAATAAGTTAGTTTTTGTTAATAATTTTGGTTTATTTCCAATTTTAACTAAAATAAACTTTTGTGTTCTGAAAGATGTTCAGGCTTACCACATTTCAAATACAAAAATATCGGCAGCTGTAGTTGCGTTTTGTTGGGAATTTCTCACTGTGCTATATATAAAATCCCAAAAAACACGCCCAATGGTGCTTCAATTTTAACTTTTACCGTTGGTTAAAGATAATGGTTCGCGTTTATAGAAAAAAACTATTGAACTAGACATTCGACACTTTTCTACATTTTTTGAAACTTAAAAAAAAGTAAACAAATTTTAATAAATCTTAGACTCTACCAATACGTTGATAAAATAAAGGAAAGGAATTTTTTAATTTTTGAAAAAAATAAAAAAAATTAATACTTTTGCATATTTCCTCTTAGGGTGTCGGAGGGTGCTCACTCTACCATAATTTTGACATGAATAGGAGTCTTTTCTGTTATCCTTTTTGCAATAAGATTTAAGTTCGCGAGATATTGTAAATGTGGGATGGTTTAAGGTGAGATCTTGTAACGGCGAGATTATAAAAAGCCGTATTTTGCATTGGCAAGATTTCGTAACGCTACCATTTGGCGACCTGCAAATGGCACACCTATGGAGTTTCAATATTTTAAAGCACTGTGGTCCATTCTTTTTCTAACAATAGTTAAATTTGTTAACAGTAGTTGACTTTTATCGTTCCTTTATTTCAAAAAAGTTACGATTCGTTACAATATGACGTCATAACATAGTTCCTAAATACATTTTGGAATGTCAAATAGTTACGATTTGTAACTATTTCCAACTCATGTCCAGGACATGAGTTGAAAGTGTTGATCTGTCTAAGTACATATGGGAGCGATTTGTTTACAAAACAAACCGACTTTTATCGTTGAACTGGAACGTATTTCTTTTCATCCAGATTTTTGGATGTTTTTTCTTAAAATATGCACAAATTATGTTTTACTCAACCGAAATACAAATGAACCTTATTCATTTGTGTTGAAACCATTTTTTAATGATTGATTTCGTATATTTTAAATTCATTTATACTTGGGGAAGACCCTAGGAGAGGGGGATCATGACTCCCATGGCCTCTCCTTGCATCCACCAATCATTTCGGTTTTCTGATCAGACTTATAATAAACCTTGATGTCAGTTGAATATTTGTGGAGGTAAAAGTCGTTACTTCAAATGTTGCAATGATTGTAAATGCACAAAATTGTCATTGGTGAAGAATGTTAATGGCGCCGACTGACTATTGTTGGTATTATTTTCAGCTGGTATGAAATGACTTTATAAAATACTACTCTACCTCCCGTACTATTATGTTTGAAGTTTGTAAATATAAATTAAATTTATTTAATTTTAAATGTATTAAAAAAAAACAAACTTTTTATTTTAATGAGGATGAACCTCTTTATTCGAGTGCTACTTAAGAACTAACTTAACAGAATTTGTTTCCTAAAATCTAACTGAAAAAGTAACTTAATCTATCCAACCCGAGATTGCACTTTGCTGTTGCATGTGCTGTCTCCAGACACCTCGTCATCACATTCCTTCACGTAGTCACCTGGTGATTCTTATGAGTCGTGGGAAGCGAATCTGGATGTGGGACATTTATCTGCTGAAGTTAACATTTCTTGCGTTAACTCCTCCCTGCTTAAATTCAAACGCCCTCGTTCGACGTTGATGGCTTTATTAGATTTGGCAAATCCTTAATTCCTATGGTAATGGATCCTTGCTCGTTTTTAGGTGAGAATTCTTGGTTGGTGTTTTTCTTTGTTTTACCATAAAGGAAAGTTGTTATTATTATGAGGAGTATTATTACCAGGAATACGTTAATCCCAATATTTAATGCATTTTTCCTTTCCAGTAGATCAATCTGTTCCGTGCCATTCATCTGTAATTCTTTTATCATTCCTAGGGAAAGTACCTCTTTAAACTCTTGCACTGATGATCTGGGTTGCAACAAAGCTGGTAAAGGTTGATGTTTAGTTATCTCGCTGGTTTTGAAAATCTTCCCATTCACAATGATCGTGGTGTTTGAGTGTTTTATGATATACGTTCCATCTAATCGAATAGCCTCATTGTTAATTATTACCGAGTCGTTGAATTGGTTAAGAAATAATATGCCGTCCGAGATTTCTTCAATGGATGGTGTGTTTCGGTTATCGATAGTAGTACAGGTGGGTATTTTGCTTTTCAACAGGTTGGGGATACACGTAGAGTTACTCATATCTACAATATTTCTACTATTACAAATAGAATGTTCGCTTATTACTAAACAATTTTGTTTTATACCATATGTTTTATTTTTACATTTTAAAATTTTTTTAAAAGGAATTTCGTTTATCTTTATTCCCATCTTTACTGCTTTTATTATAAACATAGTACAAATATCTGGGTCTGTTGTTGGTATATCAATTATATAAATTAAATTCTTACCATTAGAGGCAATTTTAATATTACAAAAATCAAGTGCCTCGTCAATATTTATGAAAGGTGTATTTTGTTTTCTAAAAAATTCTTCTGTTAGCTTTATTTCAGAATTTGACAGTATAAAAGAATTCACTACATTAACTTTTGCCCAATGAATGGCGTAAGCTATATTTATTAATTCTTCTTTTACTAAATCTAGTTCATATTTTAATTTTAATGTTTCAGTGTCTTTATTCTTTACTTCGTTTTTTACAATTTTAAATATTTCGTTTGTTACATTGGTGATTTCGTTAATTTTTCCTATGGTCATACGGTTTATTATCATTTGCCTATTATTGTTTTCGAGTACGTTGTTCATTTTTTCTGTAAAAATTTCATAATCATGATGATCCGGACTACCGGGCGATCCATTTCCAGGCGGTACCTAGGAAATCAAGTGATCTTTTCTTTTTCTTATTTTCAACTTTCAATCCTGCCAGGTAGGTTTTTATTTATTTCATGGGAAATGTAAGGATAAAGGGGGTGATTTCGTGTGGTTTCTATCAGGGTATTTTCTATATTCCTTGTCAGGTTTTCGTAATGTTCAATATCAATTATGTGGATTATTTTGAAAGATCCTGTCTGTATTTTCGAGGTTCCAACATTTATCTTAACCAATTGAGACTTTGAGTAATCCAATATTTGTATATCCGCTGCGCATAGCGGTAATAACCTATAAAGAAGAATTTTGATTTTTAATTAGATTCTTATGGACAATTTTTCCAGACCTGGGGGGTCATTCCGTAATTTTCAAAATGATAATCGTCAAAACGATAATCGTTAACGTGATCGTCAATGATTTGCTTCACGTAACTCAACCACTATCGTCTCGTCTATCGTTATTTTAAAAATGCAATTTGAGAGCATTTGGTATTCCCAAACTGTGGATAAAATGTCATATTGGCTGTCATACATAACAATCTGCGTTGTTTTTGTGTCTTTGGTGCAACAAAAAAGCAGACAAAAGACATGATGTCAAATTACAGTGGCTACTCAGTCATTCAATTACAGTCTCCTACAAACTGTCAATCACAAAAAATGTATAAAGTGAGCTTCAAAATCTATGCAAACGATACCTATTTAGCTATCGTCTCAATGCTATCGTTTTGACGATAGCGTTTTGACGATTATCGTCTTACGTGAAGCAAATATTTTATTTTAAAAATGATATCGCCCAAACGATAGTCATTTTCAGTTTTACGGAATGCAAGACTATCGTCAAAGCGCTATCGTCGAGTGATAATCGTTTTACGGAATGAGTGCCCTGGTTACTATTGTGGAATTTTTGTATTCGGCTACTACTTCTTTTTTATATTTAGGAGTGAGTTTGTTGCCTAGTCTTTTGTTAATTTTTACATAAATGGTATCTCCTATTGCAAAATTTTTAAAAGCTTTCTTTTTCTTATTATGATAACTAAGATCAGCAGTTTGCTTATCTTTGATTGCTTGAGTGACAATTTGTCTCTCTTCTTGTAACTGTTCGGGGTTATTAATTTTATTTCGTGCAAAAAATACTTCGATAGGTTTTTTGTTTGTGGTGGTATGAACGGATCTATTATATTCGTAAATAGACTTGTCGAGCATTTCGGAGAATGAACTAAAGTTTTGTTGGGCTTTCATACAACGTAATAGTTCAGAAAGTGTTGAATGAAATCTTTCAATTTGACCATTCACAGAGCTTACGTATGGAGGGGCGTTAAACACTTTAATGTTGAAAAAATTCTCAACCATGAATAGAATGGAATTGGAGCTTAATGATTTCTCATTATCAACCACAATCCATACTGGGACACCGAAAGATAATATAATCTCTCTTAAGGGTTGCTTGATATGTTCTGTAGCTCTAGACGTTACGATTCTTGCTAAGGCATACTTGGAAAATTTGTCTATGGCAGTCAGTACAACTTTATTGTCAGTGAAATATAGGTCAATATGTAAGATCTGTCCAGGATATAAGGGTATAGGGGTAGGTTGTAAGGGTATATTGTTGGGGTGTCGATCGTATTTTTGTTCCTTGCAAATTTGACATTTATCCGTAATGTTCTTTATTTTTTCCTGCATTTTTGGAAAATAAAACCTTTGTAGTAACTGAATTTTGTTTTCTCTGCTATTTCGGTGAGCGCGATTGTGCTCTTTAAGAATTTCGGTTTCTTGTAAATTTTCATTTGTTAGGTCTGTTACCATGTTTCTTGAGAATAGTACTTTATAGAGACTAAAATGTGAAGGAAATATTTCTTGGATTTTTCCGAGAATCGCTTCCTCAACTTTGATTCCATTTATTACAGAAGGGTTGAGATATTTTTTAAAAATTTCGGCAAGTTTTTCTGAGGTAAAATTTGGTTCAACAATAGTATGACGATGATATGTTGGGAAAATGATTTCGAATTTATATACAGAAGTATTACCGACATTAAGAAAGATTTGGTTTTTGAACACGTTTATGGGTTGATTCGCCATTTGGATAAGGTTTTGATTCGAGCTTTCGTGGCTATGTAGAGTTGTTGTTAACACATTTATTTGACAACATCTTGGTGGCCTAGATAGTGCATCAGCGACTATATTAGTTTTTCCGGGTTTATACTTGATCTCATAGTTGTACTCTTCCAAAATTGACTTCCATCGCTTCATCTTAGAATTGTGGTTCTTATTACTGAGAGCGAAAGTCAATGGTTGATGGTCTGTAAATATTTTGACACGAGCAGTACCGTATAGGTAATTTCTTAGAGAAGTGAGTGCCCATATTATGGCAAGCATCTCCTTCTCGTTAGTTGCGTAATGCTCTTCGGTGGTATTTAGTGTTCTCGAAATGAATGTTATCGGTTTGTCTCCTTGTGACAAAACTGCACCTATCGCGTAATTTGACGCGTCAGTAGTTAGCTCAAAATCTTTCGTATGCGAGAATAATATCTTGCGAAGTTAAGGAGTTTTTTATTTTCAGGAAGGCATCTCTAGCATTATCGTCGAGATTAATTTTTATTTTATCGGAATTTACTTTGGACAAACGTCCTCCTTCCCCTCTTAAAAGGGATGTCAGGGGCTTAGCGAGCTTCGCATAGTCTTTAATGAAGCGACGGTAGTATCCTGACATACCTAGAAATGATCGTAGCTAAAGGGTATTTGGAGCTGGAAATTTTGAAATTGCATCTACTCTAGCCGGATTAGCTAAAATTCCTTTGGAGGAAATAATAAAACCTAGGAATTCAACCTTATTCTTAAAAAAGTCACATTTCTCCAGATGAATTTTCATGTTTGCTTCAAATAACGTCTGAAAAATAATTTCCAAATGTTTTAAATGTTCTGATTCACTTTTACTAAACACTATAATATCGTCTATATAGACGAAGCAAATCTTTCCTATGTGTTCGCGGAGGATGTCGTCGAGTGCGCGTTGGAAAATTGACAGCGCGTTTATTAGGCCAAATGGGAGCCTAACAAATTCAAACTTTCCATTGTTTATTGAGAAGGCGGTCTTCTCTATATCAGATTCCTTAAGAGGTATTTGATGGAATTCGTTTTTTAGATCGAGAACTGAAAACATTCGGTTTTTGCCTAGTTGTGCGAGTACTTCGTTAATCTCTTGGATTGGGTAACGATCTGCGATAGTATTTGCGTTCAGCTTCCTATAATCGATTACTAATCTATATTGTTTGTTACCTGCAGCATCAGGTTTCTTGGGCACAATCCAGACAGGCGAATTGTATGGTGACCGAGAAGGTCTAATAATTCCGTCTTCTAGAAGTTTCCTAAGATGGCTTTCGATTTCTTCTTTAAGAGAAGTAGGATATGGGTAACACCACGTATAAATCGGAGTGTCTGTGAAAGTACGAATTTCTCCAAGAACCTTTGTCGTGAAAGTTAGTTTTTCGTCGGGATCGGCGAAAAGTGAGGGAAAATGTTTGATAGTTGTGATAAGAGCTTCTTTCTGAGTATCTGACATGTTCGAACTTTGTATCAATAGAATTGATAGTCATAGAGTTTTGTTGTTTAATTTTTACCTTAGTCTTATGGAGGATTGTCATAAAATTCTCTTTTGTATGTATGACGGCTAATAATTCTTTTAAGCTGTCGTTCCCAAGTATACCATGGAACGATTTTAAATTTGGTAAGATGTAGAATTTTAAATGAATGTTCTGACCGAATAAATTAATAAAGGTGTGTTGGGTTATTGAAACATCTCCTGCTATTGATTTTGCAAGAAAGTTTTGTTTATTATCTAGAGGAGTTGTAACGAGTTGGGGCTGAATGTAATTTCTGCTAGACCCGGTGTCTATCAGGAATTTTAAAATGTTCCCACTCTTCGTCTTACATTCAAAAAATGGAAGCGAAGAGTCTGCTAACCTAAGAAATGGATATCTGCAAAGTCCGTAGAGTAGTCATGTTCAAATGAAGTTCCATTTTCATCATATTGATTTAAAGTATTTATGTAACCTTGTAATTCCTCATCTGGATTTTCGATGAATCCACTCTGGTTTTTTTCGTAAGGAGTATCTTCCGGAACAGATTCTATGTGAAAATGTGGTTGATTTTGTTTTGTAACCACGTTATTTACTTTTCTAGTGTTAAGACTGGGATTCGGTTCTGGTTTGATGTTAGTCATGGTTCTGGTTTGATGTTAGTCATATTAGGCTGATTACCTTTTTGAAGATTCTGTTGTTGCGGACGCATGGTTGATTATTATATGTGCTCCAGTTCTGGTAGCCTAGGTTTGAAAATTTGGAGATTGTCCATAATTTGGAGTTTGATTTAATACGTTTGACGTTGTCGGGTATCTGGAAGGATGAGGATTAGGGTATGTTGAGTATTGCTGCGGAACTGGTTTAGATGCTACAGAGGAATAAGTTCTGCCAATCATATTTGGGTTTCTTCGGGGTATAAAGGGTTGTGGTTGTGGTTTTCTTGGTGTTATTTGGTGTTGAATATGATTAGATCTAGTGTTTTGATTCTCTAACTTTAAACATAAGTTCAGGGCATGAGGGAGATCAATTGGTTCTTTTATCGATAGTAATCTAGGTAAGTCTCCTCTTAACCCTCTTATAAAGGTATCAAGGGCTTTTGACCTATAAGTTTCCGTAAGAACCTTGGTTGCTTCAACACCCATATCCCTACAAGATATTTTATTGAGAATAAGTGAGAGATGTGAGTAAACTAATTGATAAAACTCGTGGACCGTTTTGCTTCCTTGAACAAGAGAAGCCATTTGGAATTCCAACGTATTAATATCCCGTTTGTCTGCATAGTGCATAATCAAACATTGGGATATACTTTCCCAATTTAAAGGGATATTATAAGATTCTAGAGCGATATCCGCTTCTCCCACAATTTTATTGCGTATAACGCTTAAAATATCAAAGTATTTAGGAGTGCCTTTAAAAGGTTCATATATTCCGAGAATTCTCTCAACGCTTTTTCTCCAGGATCCAAATTCAGCTTTGTCACCTGAGAAAATTTGTAGGCACTTGACAATATCGGGGATTCTATCCATTTCCGATATGTCTGTTCCGAATTGTGCGTCAATACCTTGGTCTCTTTCGATACTCGATTGACGATACTCGTGATGAGTATGTCCAATTCTGGTGTAGATTGGATACTCTGACTTGTGGATGCCGAGTATGGCGGGGAATTATTTTCACCTGTACTAGCATTTGTTGGAATAGGATTTTGCGGATTTTGTGAAGGGTTACCGGCAGACCTATTTTGAGGATTTTGTGAAGGGTTACCGGCAGAATTGGTTTCAGATGCAATACTATCGGTATTCGATCTTGTAGTCACCATGATTATGTTTGAATATTTGAGATATTTAGTTTGAAAATTATTACAAATTTATTACACTATAAAACTTTTCGTAAAAATAAAAAAAATTAAAAATTAATTCACAATTGAAATTTCTGACCCTTTTTCTGTTTTCTTTAAAATATTTTTCTTTCAAAACAAATTTAAAAATTTATTCAAATTTGAATTTTTTCTTTTTACCTATTAATCTTTTATTTTTTATTTTTTTTTAACTTAAGTCTAACTTACATAAAAATGAAGAACATAATCCCACGCTGGTGAGTTAAGTGTTGATCCTTTTTTCTAGCTACAGCTGGTTCTCAGGCACTTCCTTGTCTCACACTCCCTCGTGGTTTACTATGTCTACAGACTATAGCAAATTTATTCTTCTTGGGTTTGGCCGAAGAAGTGACACGAACACTGGTAATTTACTCTTCGAAACGTGGCGAGCTTCTTGAGGTCTATTTTCACGTTAGAGTTCTTGTTTGATTTTCTTTTTTTCTTTACCACTTGAAGTGAACTAAGTCCTAAAACCCGACGAACTTCTTTAGGTCGATTTTAAGTTTTAAGTCATATCACTTTCAATGCTCTAGGTCTTGGAACGCGACGAACTACTTTAGGTCGATTTCACGTTTTACTTTTTAACACTTTCTCAGGCCAACCATGTTGGGCGCCAATTAAATTTATTTTAATTTAATTGTATTAAAAAAAACAAACTTTTTTTTTTAATGAGGATGAACCTCTTTATTCGGGTGCTACTTAAGAACTAACTTAACAGAATTTGTTTCCTAAAATCTAACTGAAAAAGTAACTTAATCTATCCAACCCGAGATTGCACTTTGCTGTTGCATGTGCTGTCTCCAGACACCTCGTCATCACATTCCTTCACGTAGTCACCTGGTGATTCTTATGAGTCGTGGGAAGCGAATCTGGATGTGGGACATTTATCTGCTGATGTTAACATTTCTTGCGTTAACTTATACTCTTTTACCAGCCCCTGCTTTCACTCAGGTTAGGTTAGGTTAGAAGGGATGATGATACTTCAATGGATTCATTTTTATTATAATTATTTGTGAATTATAGTTCGAGAAACAACATTAAGATTTCTTATCTCATTACGGCTCCTGAAAAAGAGAATACCAGCCGAGAGCTTTATTCCAAAAATTTTCAAAACCGCTGGTCGGATACGTTTTCTAGGTTGCTAAGGTTAGGAAATGCAGTTTTCGGGTTGCATTTTCGACTAAGTATACTTTCCACATAAGGAACCTCTATCGATTGGATATCAAATGAATGAATACTGTCCTCTATACTTTACTAATAGACAGACAGACTTTTGAAGGTTTTTGTTATGAGTCCGATCGCCTCCCAGACTATAATTCACAAATAATTCTTAGTCTTGTAGTTTTATGAAATAGGCCCCAGGTCTAGGATGCCTCCCGAAGCACGCACCATCTTGGATTCTGAATGAATTTAAAAATGATCTACTATCCCAAACATAAAATACGTAACTCTTCTCACGAAGTGACGTAATTCGCAAATGGTCGTTTTTGGTTTTGGATGTATATGTGCTAGGTGAACTTGTTTGGATAATTTCTACATCATTAGATTCCCTGAAAATTCGGAACATGGTCAAGGTGCCAGTTATAGCTATCATTGAAACTCATAATTGAAATTTTAATTTTAATGATTTATTTTGAGACATATAGAGAGCAAAATCATAAGGTCCGAAATGTTTCAAATGCAATCAGTTTTGGCACATTCGAGTTAGTTGCAAGACTTCAGCATCAGTAGGCAATAAAACACATATTATATTTCATTCAAGCATGTATAAGACGGTCACAATTAATATCTATTCTGTCAATGCTTTAATTGCCAATGAAAGTGATCTAACCCTCATAAGACAAAGTCAATATGAAACGATGGGTAAAATTGAGTAAAGAAAAGATTCAATAGAATCTTTTCTAGATAGTCAGATCTAGCGTCAGCTTCAGCTCGATCTCTTGGAAGTTTTAAAGAGTCCCTTTTGATTGATAGTTTTGCGATGGAAGAAACGTGCCACGTGGTAGAAAATAATGTCATCCAAATGAGCTGTGTCATAGGTAGCAACATTATTATTAAAGCCAGGGTTATATATGATAATAAAAATATAACATTTTTCAATCCTAACGCTGATGCATACAATAATTTCGTCATGAATATTCAAGTGAGCGAGGCAAATGAGTAAGACGCCTCACCTAGATACGAAAAAGAAATTAGAGCATTGTACAATAGCTACACACCAAGTCGAGATGAAAAATGTCCAGTTACAAAGAAAATTAGTTTAATCGATGAGACACCTTTATTTTATACGGACAGAAGACTTCCACCGTTGGAACAGGGTATAATTAAGAGGCAGGTTGAGGAGTGGATCCATGAAAAAGTATTTCGTTTGTCGTGTTCTCCCTTTTCTAGCCGTGTTGTTGTCGTGAAAAAGAAGCATGGCATACATAGAGTATTGCGTGGATTATAGAAAGCTCAACGAGCAAATTATTAAAGATCGTTAGAAGAAGTTTTAGATCAGTTGCAGAACTCTAAGGTATTTACTATCATTATTATTATAACTTTATTAGCAGGTAATTAATTACACAATTAATATTAATTTCACGGCACTAGCTACCAGGACCTCCTGCCGATAGACGATAGATATATTATATAAAATATACCTGCATATACTTGGATATAGGGATTAATTTTGGGTTTTACTTAAATATAGTTATACTGAATATAAATATACAAGCTAAATGTTTTTATCAAATTTAAGTAATCTTACTGTATTAAAAACATCTATGATGTTCTGTTCAGAGGGAACAGTTAAAAGATTCATAAGACTGTTTGTTGGATTAATTTGTTTGGATTTGAGTTTGACATGTTGGCAGTCGATGGTTATGTGATTAATGGTGAGGGGGACGTTGTTGTTGCAGAGGTGACATAGTGGCTGTTGTTCTTTAGTTAGTATGTGGCTGTGAGTGATGTTGCAGTGTCCAAGTCGGAGTCTTATGTAACACGTTAGTATATTTAAATTGTTTTTGGGTTTGCGGGTTGACCTTGGAGTAATGGTGGGCGTATTCTTTGCAGCTGATTGTTTTTAAGTTGCCAATGGTGTGTAAAAGTGTTTTTTTTTGCGTCTTTTTTATTGAAGATTTGGAATTGTATAAGTGGTTCTTGAAGGGCTGCTTTTGCGGTTTCATCTGCCATCTTATTGCCGGATATTCCTGCATGTTCTGATACCCATATAATTTTTATATTTTTGTTTCCAATTATTTTATCTCTTAAGCGTTCGATCACTTCAGTGTTGTTGTTGAGGTTTTTTAAGGCTGTGATAGTCGACAAGCTGTCTGAAAGAATCGCAGTTTTTTTGTTATTAGTGGAAATTGTAGCTTTGAGAACACCGAAAGCTTCAGCAGTAAAAATAGAGGTGGAGTCAGCTAGAAGACCTTTAATTTTAACATTTTCTGTTTCATCAACGACTGCAAACGAAGTTCCTTGTTCATTTTTAGAAGCATCTGTATAAAGGAAATCCCATTCTGACCTTTTGAGATTTGTAACCGTTTCCATACACATTTTCCTGTACATCTCATTACTTGTTGTGGCCTTTGGGAGTTTTTGTAGGTCGGTGTTAATAGAGTTTATTCATATTTTCCATGGTGGAAATATTGGAGATTTTATTGAGTTAGTTTGAATTGGAATATTCTATTTTTTTTAAGGTTTATTGCATTGTATAATGAACAATTTTTGGGGTAAGATGTTGAATAGGGGATTTACGGTAGGCATTGACTTTGAGAAGGATGGAAGCAGTCAGTAATTCTATCCGTTCAAGAATTGATGGGAGTCCGGCGTCCGTTAGGATATTTTTAATGGGTGTTGTTGTGCTGTGCTATGGTATGATGGGGTGAAGAGTCCCAATGATGATTTCGAACATTTGCCGTAAATGGCATGCGTGTAGTCTATTTTTGTTAGTATAACTAATTTTGTTACATCAATGAGAGAATTTAAGTTACAAAAATTATGCTTAGAAGCTAAGTATTTAATCATGTTGGCCCTGGTAGCGAGGCTCTGTTTTATATAAATACAATGTGACTTAAAGTTAAACTTAGTATCAAACAAAATTCCTAATATTTTTAAGTTATTTACATTTAAGATTAAATTATTATTAAGATAAACTATAAAATTTTTCGAGTAGCTGGTTTTTTTCTACAAATATGAAGTATTTTAGTTTTTTTTCTACAGATATTTTTGTTCCAGAATATTCTCCCCATTTTACTATGTCTATAAGTATATTTGAAAAATCAGCTGCTACATTGTTTAAGTCTTTGCATAGATAATGTTAAGATAATGAGATCATCAGCGTATAAGGAGTAACTAATTTTATTGTATTTTGCGGTTAT
Organism: Dasysyrphus albostriatus; assembly: GCA_946251815.1. Classification (NCBI taxonomy): domain Eukaryota; kingdom Metazoa; phylum Arthropoda; class Insecta; order Diptera; family Syrphidae; genus Dasysyrphus; species Dasysyrphus albostriatus. The sequence goes on along the minus strand of OX276335.1, from coordinate 105,288,629 downwards.
ATCGCTTATTTTGTTGAAAGATATCACAAAGAGCACAACTGAGAGGGGGGATCCTTGTGGAATACCATTTTCGAGGTTGTGAACTGAGGAAAATGTGTTTTTTTTTATTTTTATACGAAATTTTCTGTGTGATAAAAAAGCCTTCACGCAATTGATTATTTTAGGACCATTTTCGATTCGATTAATTGGTTAATAACGACGTGCACTCCGATTCGATCGAAAGCTTTTTCGAAATCAATGGAAAGGAGTGATATATGATTTTCTGACGAAATTCTTGAAGCGACGAACTCATCAATGTGCAATAGTGAATCCATTGTATCTCTACCTTTTTTGAAGGCCACTTGGTTTATATCAAGGAAGTTGTTTCTTTCAAGGAGCCGGGATAGTCTACGGGATATAATTTCTTCCATTACTTTACTTAGGCAAGGGAGAAGCGATATTGGTCGTTATCTGGATAGATTTTGGTTTAGGTATAGGTACTACTGTAGCAATTTTCCATATCTGTGGAACAGCACCTTGAGTTTCGAACTCGTTGTATAAGTTAACGAGACGGTTTTTAAGAAAAGTTGGAGAGTTGGTAATCATGGCGTATGATATTCGATCAAAGTCCGAAGTGTTCCCTTTACAAGAATTAATGCAAATTTTAAACTCGATAAAGCTAATGCTGTCTTCCATTTCTTTTACTATTGTACTCATAGGTTCTAATTGAGTGCTTTGATTAGATACATTATTTTTTTTGCCTGCAAAATTCAGAATGAAAGTTTTGAATTTTAGAGGCATTTGACCATATAGAAGCAAAACTTTGTGCAATTTCTGTGGGAGATGTTAACATTTGATTGTTTTGATCTTTTATAGCTTTAATTGAAATTGGTTTGTAATTACATGTGAGACAGTTAATATCAGCCCATAGTTTCTTGGAGGTCGAGTTTGGGTTAATGTTGGAAGTGAATTTCTCACTTCTTATTTTTGCCTCTTTGGCTGCCTTCCTGAAAATGGCATTGGCTTTTTTAAACGTTTTTCTTAAAAGTTTTCCAAGCTGTTTGTTTGCTTTTACGAAGGTTTCCCAGCTCTTTGTTCCACCATAGTACGCTTTTACGAAGGTTTCCCAGCTCTTTGTTCCACCATGGTACCATGTGTTCGTATGCTGCATTGTTAGTTTGAGGAATTGCGAACTTAGCTGCGAAGCGAATAGATTTTTGTATAAGAGCTGACTCTTTATTGATATTAGGGGAGATGGCCTTGGATGACAAAAAATCTTTAGCTTTGAATTGGAATAATGACCAATTTGCTGAAACTTTTTATTGTTTAATGTAATTTCGGTAATAGTTGGAAAATGATCGCTTTCGTGGAGATTAGTAAGAGCTTTCTATGTTGTATTTGGGATAAGTGAAGGAGAAACAAATGTTTGGTCTATGTGGGTTAAGCTGTGTTGGGTGGAAAAATTTGTCGGAGAAGCATCGTTTAAAATAGCAAGGTTTGAATTGGTGAAGAATTGTTCAACGATTTTTCCATGGCGATTCATATTAGGAGAGCTCCAAATGGGATTCCAAGCATTGAAGTCGCCTGTCAACAATATCGGTGTATTTAAGCTGTTAACAATATTTTCCAAGTCAGCACTGGTAAAGGTTTCTTTTGGATGAATGTACAACGAAACAATTGTCAGTTTGACATTAAGCTCAACTTCTACTGCCGCGATATTTGATGATATACTTATAAATTTGTGTGGAAGTGATTTGTGAACTAAAAGTCTAATTCCTTGTTTAGCAGTAGTATAATTATTATAAAAGTGAGTGGTGTACTGCTTTGGAGGATGAAAATTTGAATTGATAGGAATATGTGTTTCTTGTAGTGCAATAATACTTACTTACTTTACTTACTTACTTTAGATGGCGCTAACAGTCCAGGATGGACTACGGCCTCAACCAACAAGCCCCTCCAGCCAGCTCGGTCCCTAGCTAATTGCCTATAGTTACGCACTCCAAGTTGGCTGAGGTCGCTCTCCACTTGTGTGCGCCACCTTAGGTGGGGTCTTCCTCTGCTGCGCAGACCATCAGGGGTGGATACGAAGACTCGTCGGGCTGGTGCATAGGTGTCCATACGCTCCACGTGTCCCAGCCATCTCAGCCGCTGTATTTTCAGCTTTTTGACTAGTTCGCCGTCGCTGTATAGCCCGTAGAGCTCATTATTAAATCTTCTCCTCCATACTCCATCGATACAGACTGGACCGAACATCACCCGAAGAATTTTCCTTTCAAAGCACCCAAGCAGATTCTCACCCGTTTTTGACAGAGTCCATGCCCCATACAGCAGAACCGGGATGATAAGGGTCTTATATAAAGTCTCCTTGGTTCTTTGACTACTTATTTACTACTCAAATGCCTTCTTAGCCCGAAAAAATAGCGGTTGGCCAGAGTAATTCTTCATTTGATTTCTGCACTGATGTCATTTTGCGAGGTAATAGTGGAGCCCAGGTAGACAAAGTCCTTGAGAACTTTGAAGTTGTACCTATCCATCGTGACGTTTTGCCCGAGTCGCCGATGTTGAGATTCCTTTCTCGATGATAGCATATACTTCGTTTTGTCCTCATTAACAGCCAAACCCATTTTCGCCGCCTCCGATTCAACACTTGCAAACGCGCCGGTAACAGCTCGCTTCGTTCTTCCCATGATGTCAATATAATCTGCATAAGCAAGTAGCTTAACGGACTTTTGAAAAATTGTACCTCTGTTGTTGACTTGAGAGTTGCGTACAATTGCTTCAAGTACTATGTTAAAGAGGTTGCATTATAATGCATCGCCTTGCCTCAAACCTTTCTCGACATCAAAGGGTTCAGTGGTGTTCTTACCGACTTTGACGAGTTTAGCGGAGATGCCGAGATGCGACATGGCTCTGTACAGCTCGTCGTTGTTCACGCTATCATACGAGACTTTGAAATCGATTGAACTTGAACTCACCTTTTTATGATACTAAAAACATCACCTCAACATTTTTAAGGTTAATGTCAAAAGATAATGATAAGATAATGTCAAAAAATTGAAATTTCCTTTAACATCTTCATATCAGTTCATAATATCAAAATGAAATTTTTAATTTCACAATCATTTAATTCAATTATCAGATTGAATTTTTTATAATATCAACTTGATGCTAAAGATGTTAAACATTTTAAAATGTCAATTTCTTTTGGTTGAACAGATCTAACCATTGTAGTTGTAGCGTTAGTACCTCTGGAATAACCTTCAGTGCAGTTTGTTATAAATTAAAGTGGAGAGTAAAACCAAAAATAAATTAAATAATATAATAAAAAATAGTAAGTGTCTTAATGTTTTCGAATTAATAAAAGCTGGACATAAATATGTAAATAAATTTTGATTGATCAATAAAATATAATTTAATATTATGTATTTAATTTTGGTGTTATTGAAAACAAAATAAATTTCTTTCTATGGGAGAAATACAGAACGCTGGCACAACCTAGAGGGCAAGAAGTAAAATGAATAAATTGATAATAATAAATACTAATTACAAAATATCAATTTGATATTTATAATGTTAAAACAACGATAAAAAATATCAATTTTCTCACATAAATTTCATATTTAAAAATATCAATTAAACATTTAAAATGTTAAATTAACATTTTGTAATGTTAAGAAATCATATCAACTTGAAGTTGTGATATTTTTAATGTTGGACGACTTTTATCACCCAAAAATGTTGATTTTACAGTTGTTTTATGAAATTATTTTTTTCGGTGTATCGATTTGAAACTCCTGGGTTTTTTTTTCCAAAATCTGTCAGAGTGCGAACATTTGATCGACGGTTGATTTGCCGGGCCTTAAACCACGCTGATAGGCACAGTACATAAATAGAAGGTATTATATTGCGCAGGTTGTCTAAAATGAGAACTGTCATGATGATGTCTGCCGTATTACAAGAACAACAAACACGAAAGAAATTATTTAAATAACATTAAAAATAAATTTTCTTACTGTCAAAGTAATAAAATAATAATTATAAACATTAAATATCTCGAAACAATTTTATTTTCTTATTATGTAACAAAGGAATACACACATAACATACAATAATTTTCAGTCACATAACACGGGATCCACCATTTTCCACTGATTTTGAGATATGCGCAGAACTGAACAAAAATGAAAACACTAATGATATTACCTTCAATATGTGATCAGATCGTTGACAAATGGTTTTAAGCGATCACACAGTAAAGATAACAGGATTTTGTATGCGACGTTGAGGAGACTTATACCTCTGTAGTTGGAACAATTTAGAGCATCTCCTTTCTTGTGGATGGGGCACACTATACCGAGGTTCCATTCATCGGGCATACTTTCTTCCGACCAAATTTTGAAGATAAGTTGGTGTATACTCCCTACCAAGTCATCTCCCCCTGCTTTGAATAGCTCGGCTGGGAGGCCATCTGCACCAGCAGCCTTGAACGCCTTAAGCTTAGCTATCGCTAATCGCACTTCATTTAGGTCGGGTGGACGGAAATTTTGACCATCGTCGTCCAAGTTGAATGGATTATTGTGCCTCGCAGCGGAATTTGGGCTATCATCGCCATTTAGCAGTCTAGAAAAGTGTTGTTTCCAGATCCTCAGTACCGCCTGTGTGTCAACCACCATATTCCCACTCTCGTCCCGGCAGGCTTCCGTTCTAGCCTTGTAACCCTGGGTAGATTGCCTCACCCTTTGGTAGAACTATCGAACGTCCCCCCTGCCGCTACAGTCCTCAATAGACTCGACCGCCCGCTTCGCATGCTCTCTCTTTTTCCTTCTGAGAAGTCGGCGTTCCTCCTTCCGTTTTTGCCCGTAGAGCTCATGGGCTGCCCTCTCAGCAGCTCTGGTTCTAGTTTGTAGCATTGACTGGTAGGCCGCGTTCTTGGCTGCATGCGCAAGCCGGCATTCTTCATCGAACCAGGGGTTTCGTTGTGGTCGCCTAGTGAAACCCAGCACATCAGTGGCGGCACTTCTGATTGCTTGTGGACAGTGTTTCCACTGGTTCTCTGCAGTTTGCGGTGGTGGCGGAGCTGCTGAAAGGTTACGGGAGACTTGGTCCGCAAAGGTCCTAGCGATCTCTTGAGATTTTAACTTTGCGACATCAAATCTTTTCACAGCATCCGCTTGGTGTTGTGGCGTCATAGATATCCGCATACGCAGTTGGGCTACAACCAAGTAATGGTCCGAGTCAATGTTGGCCCCTCGGAACGTTCGGACATCCAGGATACTGGAAGCATGTCTGGCGTCTATCGCAATATGATCAATCTGGTTGACGGTTCGTTCATCTGTAGACCGCCAGGTACTCGTACCTTTGTGTATATTGAGGTGTGGGAATCGGGTGCTAGCTATGATGGCATTCCGCCCCGCCGCAAAGTCAATCAGCCTGAGAGTCCGTTACCGGAAGTGTTGTCGTGCAGGCTGTGTCCTCCGACTATCGAACCAAAGATCTTGACGTCGTACTTTGGGCACCTATCATACGTACTCTCGAGGAGTTCGTATAAGTCTTCCTTGGTTGAGTCATCTTTGTCTTCCGTTGGATCGTGGGCACAGATCAACGTTATGTTTTTGAATTTAGCTTTGATGCGGATTGTGGCCAGGCGCTCGCTTACATTTCTGAAGCCCAAGACTTCTTGCCTAAGTCTTCCCCTTACCACAAAACCACAACCAAAGAGCCGCTGACCCTGCTCCTTGCAGCACTCGCCCAAGTAGATGTCACACGACTTCATCCTTCGTATGCCCTCTCCATCCCATCGCACTTCCTGGATGGCTGTTATATCAGCCCTTAGCCTATCCAGGTTCTCCACTAATTGTTCGGCTGCACGTGGTCTGTTTAAGGTCCGGACATTAAACGTGCAGATCCGAAATTTATTGTCCTTGTTTCGTTTGCTGGGGTCGTCAATATTAACATCATCCATATCCGAGGCTTGTTGTTGTTTCGGAACCGGTGGGGAGCCGGTAAACCACTCCTTATAGGCCTGAGCTACGAATATGTCATAGTAGCCTATATAAGGTGTTCACTAAGTACTCGTAGTTCAACCTAACTGGAACTGTAGACGTCACCGTTGATTCCATCTGGGGAATTCTTCCGCTGCCGCCTGGATAAAGCAGAAGTGCTTTAGTGGGAACACTCCTCCCCTCCTCTCTCGTTTGCTGCCGCCTAAAACCGTCCACAGGGATTGGAACCCCATCTTCAGCTAAAGGTACTAGGCACCAAATGTTCACCACGGGGAGGTGAGAGTAGGAGTTGATAGACAGAGGCTCGCTTTGCAAAAAAGCTTGTGGACGCTTGTGTCCTCTGAATGCACCGTGTCTACCCTTTGAACATCGGAGTGCAATAATAGATGGTTTTAATTCGTTCATTTAAACCTGGAGTTCATGGTCGTTATTAAAATAACCGTCCATGTTCCATTGGAGAATCTTTAAGGTTGATGTTTTTGAAAGAGGGGTGTGTCGGTTTGGTTGTTGTGTATTTATGTGACTCTGCTGCCCGGATGTTGAAGCATTCAAGCTTGAAGGATTCAACATACAAGGAGCAGAGTCATTGATTTTAGAACTAGTACTTATGTTATTGATCATCATCAGTGTCCATTACATTAACATAGTAGTTATTTTCTCTAATGAGTGTTTTTGTAACATTTGATAATGGAGAGCTTATGTTTGAGTGTGGAGGGGGAGAGGGGTTTTGGGATTGGGTGGTAAGAGGCAATTGAATTGCTGTTTGGGTAGTAGAGGAATTTTTTGTTTGTGCTTTTATGTTTATTGTATGAGTATTTTGTATAGATTATTGGAGTTAGAATTCAATTTTATGTCATGTGGAAGTATCTTTTCTGTTGTTGTTAAGTGGGAGCGGTGCGGGATAGGAGGTTGATAGGATTTTGATGTGGAGGAGCTTGATTTTCAGTTGAAGCATTTAACTCGTTTTTGTTGGGTCGTCTGTAGATCTGCCAGGCTTAGCGAAGAGTGCAACGGCGCGCGGTCCGATTTTATTTTGTTGACTGACTTGTGGCGAGGAAGGATGGACAAGATGGATCATATGAAGTGTGGTTTATCTTCTTAATAGTTGACGCAAAATATGCGTGCACATTCGTCGTGTGGTGGAGGAAGGCAACATTCTTTGCATACTTTGTTATTACTACAGCGGTTCTTCGTGCGTCCTTATTTGTGGCAAGTGATACATCTCATGGGATTTGCGATGTATTCCTCGACCTTGCAGTTAAGCCATCCTAGTTTTATTGCGTTGGGACGTGTTAAAAGATCGAATGCTGCACAATTGCCGCACCCGTTGGGATCAAGTCATCGTTAACTTTTTTATACATTTTTTTTTAATCTGTATTATTTTTTGATTTTGGAGTTCACTTAAAAGTTCTTCTTCAGAATTGTCTTTAATATGAGGGGAGTATATTCTTCCTAGCACTGAGTTCAGGTTATTGTTGGTAGTAACTTTGACAGGAATAGAGTCGACACGATTTTGTTTTAAGAATTTGTTAGCAGTTTGCAGATTGGCTACTTTTACTAAGAGATCACCTGACCGCATGGCTTTTACCTCTAGATATAAATTCAAAGCCGCGATTAATTTGGAATAGGTTATACGATGATAGTGGGCGTGTTTTCCATGTTCATCCACTGTTTCTGTACTTGAAATCACTAGGTAGCGGGAAATATTGTCATCGTTGTAAGCAATGATTGGGAGCGCTGGGAAGTGTGGATCGGTAGATTTGCGTTTTATTTTGGAGCGCTGGTTTAAGGGAGTATCGGGAACGAGTCCTTTAAACCATTCTTTTTTTTGGGGGGGGGTGGGTGGGGTTAGGTATCATTCTTATTATATTATCATTCCGTCGATTGATGAGTTGGAAAACATCGAAAAATTGAAGGATGTCTTGAACATGGCAGCGTCCAATTTTTAAAACGAAAGGTCGAGTTCTTGGGACATGTGATTGAAAATGGAATGATTTCCCCATCAGAAGACAAGATTCGAGCTGTACGCAATTATCCAAAACCAAAAACACAGGCATTCTTAGGGTTGACCGGATACTTAAGAAAATTTATTGAAAATTATTCATTAATATCTTCGCCTTTAACTAATCTATTGAAAAGGTATGGTACTTTCAGATTTGGGCCGAATGAACGAAATGCATATGAAGCCCTAAGCTTATTTTTTCTCCAATTTTACACATTTACGTTCAAGGTGCTGATACAGAAATCCACACAGACGCTAGCAAAGTTGGATGTTCAGCCATAGTACTTCAAAGATAGGAAGACAACCATTTCCATCCAATTTACTATATGAGCCACAAAAATTCGGATGCAGAATCCAAATATGATGCATATACTTTGGAAGTAATGAGCGTTTATATTGCGCTTAAAAAATTCCGCATATATGTTTTGGGAACAAACTTCAAGGTGGTGACGGATTAGAAGGCGTTTAAATGCACAATTCAAAAAAAAGATCTGTCAACATCAGTTGCAAGATGGGTAATGTTTATGAATGAGTTTGGCAGTTTTCCGGTAGAACAAAGACAAGTAACGAGGATGCTCTACGTAGACACAGTTTACTTTGAATCGATCTTACCGCGGGTCGGGGATCGAAGCAAAGAGTGAGAACACGCGAACTTATTCTGATTTATTGTCTGAAACTTATGTCTATTTAAACTAGAATTAATAATGCTTACTTTTACTTTATTTTAACTCCAATACATACATTGCTTATAACTATTTTGAAACCCAATTTATTACAACATATTGCTTATAATCAGTAATTTTAGGTTGACCTATTAAACGATTTAATTATGAATATACGGAAAGCAAATCGAAACATACATAATAACCAGAAATACAATTATTGATGACACTGCGCTTTAATACAACACATTAAACAGTTAAAGTGTAGCTTAAAGCAAATCACTTGGCCATTCTACTGCTCAGCTCTCTTGAAGTTTCTCTTTTCGAAGTTGCTAAGCCACAAATCATAAAACCATAAAGCATAGAAACAAACAATAATCCCTTAACTATTTTTCAATCAGTCCGAAGTCACTGCAATCGATTAATTAAATAATCTAATATATAAAAATAAGTTGCCTTATGTTCGGGCTCGATAAACTCGAGAATGGCTGGGTCGAATTTTTTGATTTTTTTCATAAAGTTATCTTCCCTATTGAGGATGGTCTTTTTGTGAAGTTTGGTCAAAATTCGGTAAAGGGAAAACCGCAAAATGCATTTTAAGTGCATTTTGTCAAATTACTAACAAATCTTTTGATAGGGTTTCTGTGAAGTTTGGTTAAAATTCTCTAAAGCGGTTTGCCATCAATGCATTTTTAGTGCATTTTTTGTTTGTCAAATTTCTAACAAATATTTTGGTAGGATCTTCTGATGATGCCTACGAAGGTTTCGATAAAGCGGTAATGTCATTCTTTTTTATCAAGCAATTAACAAACATAACAAGTTTTGTTCCTGTATTTATAATTTCTTAATTTGTCAATTTAATTTAAAATGATTTAATTTAGTTGCAATAAGTTTGTTATCTGTGACATAAACTCGGGTCGATTCATTAGTTTTTTATTATTAAATTCAGTATTCAGTTCATCAGATTGGCCCAGCAATTATTAAAAAAAAAGAAGAGTTGAAGAAGTGCAATGAAATATGTAAAGATAGAATCCAGGATATTGGTTAAATAAAAACATAGCTATATATTTTTATTATTAATTATTATTATTGGTTTATCGAGAAACAGTGAAGAAGCCGATAAATATAATGGAATGGATTGTATTAAATTTGAGCCTGAATGATAATTCTTTTTTTATTTTCTGCTTTGGAGTGCGAATGTAGAGTGAGGATGGTTTATAAACTCGGGAACATATAGCTGACGAAGTTAGCTGAACTAAAAAATTAGTGATAAGTTCATCTTTCGTTGAAGTGAATTGGAAAATGGCAATGACTGCGGTTATATCCTGTATAGAATAAAATAACTCGGAAGCCGAAAAACTTTTTTTCAACAAATCTCCAGCAATGTTTTTAAATTGATTTGTGTATTTTTATATTTTTAGTAATTTTTTTAAAATCAATATTCGTAGAACAGAACTAATCCGAAGTCGATTACGTCTTTTGTTTCGAGTGAAATTAAAACATTCTTTTAAAATTTCTGTAGTGAAAAAAACTCTTAATTTTTTTTAAGTCCTTCCTGCATTTAACGGCATTATCCATCCGTCTATATTAATAAAGCTCTTATCTTGCTTTATTTGTTTCTTTGTGATGGCTGATTTTAGAAACTACATATCCAATTTAAAACATTCTTTTGCTGTTGTAAGATTATTTTAAAAGAATAAGTCTTAGGTATACAATTTTGTAAAAAAAATGTGTTTGTAGGGTGAAAAGGGGGCAAGCCAAGAAAATGGTGTCAAATTTTTAATTTTTCTTTTTATGTTTGAAAAGGTTTACTTAGAGGATGGGTTCAAGGCGAAATGTTTTCCGATATTTAAATTCATATCTATAGGAAACAAAACAGTATTCGATTTCGATTTCTTTTTGTGTTATAAAAGTTATTTTTCTAGGATGTGCTTATTGCTGCACATTTTTCAAATCAAGTTTTCCTTATAGGGTGAAATGGGTAAAAACATAAAGGGAATCCAATTTTGAAAAGTTATACTTAAAGAATTAATATATTAACTGCAAAATATTTTTTGTATTTTATTTGGTGAAATACGGTTTCAAATTTAAAACGCACTTTTTGTGCATGGAATTTTATATATAGTAAAGGTTTCGATATCACTGGCTTAATATTTTTAAAAATTAAGTTATTCCAATTCAAACAAATATCCCTTTGTTTAAAAAGTTATTCTTAGGATTAAGGACCAGATTTTTTTATTTAAAAATTCTTTATCTACTGAAAGTTATATGTACAGACAAAATTAAACTACGATTTGAAATCCCTTTAATGTTGGAAAGGTTATGCTCAAAGGACAGGATCTATTTGAAACATTCTTTTTGTGTTTAAAAGGTTAAATTTAGGGAATGGACTTTGAGAACCACTAGCTTTATGCCTTTTTAGGGGGAATGGCTGATTAATAAAACAATAGGATCCAATTTTTAAATTTCTTTGTGTGCGTTATAATCTGTCTAGTTCGAATGGCTAAACGTATTTATTTCATTTCACATTTTTTGTTGCAATTAGTCAAGCGCAGATAAAGTTATAGATATCATCTTTTTATTTAATGCGCACTGGTTGCGTTGGCCCAAGAAAGCGGCTTAAGAAATTATTTCCATGAATAAATACGCAAAGAATTCCGGCACTTCTGATGGCTTGTGGACAGTGTTTCCACTGGTTCTCTGCAGTTTGCGGTGGTGGCGGAGCTGCTGAAAGGTTACGGGAGACTTGGTCCGCAAAGGTCCTAGCGATCTCTTGAGATTTTAACTTTGCGACATCAAATCTTTTCTCAGCATCCGCTCGGTGTTGTGGCGTCATAGATATCCGCATACGCAGTTGGGCTACAACCAAGTAATGGTCCGAGTCAATGTTGGCCCCTCGGAACGTTCGGACATCCAGGATACTGGAAGCATGTCTGGCATCTATCGCAATATGATCAATCTGGTTGACGGTTCATTCATCTGTAGACGGCCAGGTACTCGTACCTTTGCGTATATTGAGGTGTGGGAATCGGGTGCTAGCTATGATGGCATTCCGCCCCGCCGCAAAGTCAATCAGCCTGAGAGTCCGTTACCGGAAGTGTTGTCGTGCAGGCTGTGTCCTCCGACTATCGAACCAAAGATCTTGACGTCGTACTTTGGGCACCTATCATACGTACTCTCGAGGAGTTCGTATAAGTCTTCCTTGGTTGAGTCATCTTTGTCTTCCGTTGGATCGTGGGCACAGATCAACGTTATGTTTTTGAATTTAGCTTTGATGCGGATTGTGGCCAGGCGCGCTCGCTTACATTTCTGAAGCCCAAGACTTCTTGCCTAAGTCTTCCCCTTACCACAAAACCACAACCAAAGAGCCGCTGACCCTGCTCCTTGCAGCACTCGCCCAAGTAGATGTCACACGACTTCATCCTTCGTATGCCCTCTCCATCCCATCGCACTTCCTGGATGGCTGTTATATCAGCCCTTAGCCTATCCAGGTTCTCCTCTAATTGTTCGGCTGCACGTGGTCTGTTTAAGGTCCGGACATTAAACGTGCAGATCCGAAATTTATTGTCCTTGTTTCGTTTGCTGGGGTCGTCAATATTAACATCATCCATATCCGAGGCTTGTTGTTGTTTCTGAACCTTTGATGTTTTCCGTGGTAGGGAAGTTACCCCGACGCACAACCCCCGACCTGGAGGACCAGACCCTTAATATAACTCCAAGGGTGGGAGCCGGTAAACCACTCCTTATAGGCCTGAGCTACGAATATGTCATAGTAGCCCATATAAGGTGTTCACTAAGTACTCGTAGTTCAACCTAACTGGAACTGTAGACGTCACCGTTGATTCCATCTGGGGAATTCTTCCGCTGCCGCCTGGATAAAGGAGAAGTGCTTTAGTGGGAACACTCCTCCCCTCCTCTCTCGTTTGCTGCCGCCTAAAACCGTCCACAGGGATTGGAACCCCATCTTCAGCTAAAGGTACTAGGCACCAAATGTTCACCACGGGGAGGTGAGAGTAGGAGTTGATAGACAGAGGCTCGCTTTGCAAAAAAGCTTGTGGACGCTTGTGTCCTCTGAATGCACCGTGTCTACCCTTTGAACATCGGAGTGCAATAATAGATGGTTTTAATTCGTTCATTTAAACCTGGAGTTCATGGTGGTTATTAAAATAACCGTCCATGTTCCATTGGAGAATCTTTAAGGTTGATGTTTTTGAAAGAGGGGTGTGTCGGTTTGGTTGTTGTGTATTTATGTGACTGCTGCCCGGATGTTGAAGCATTCAAGCTTGAAGGATTCAACATACAAGGAGCAGAGTCATTGATTTTAGAACTAGTACTTATGTTATTGATCATCATCAGTGTCCATTACATTAACATAGTAGTTATTTTCTCTTATGAGTGTTTTTGTAACATTTGATAATGGAGAGCTTATGTTTGAGTGTGGAGGGGGAGAGGGGTTTTGGGATTGGGTGGTAAGAGGCAATTGAATTGCTGTTTGGGTAGTAGAGGAATTTTTTGTTTGTGCTTTTATGTTTATTGTATGAGTATTTTGTATAGATTATTGGAGTTAGAATTCAATTTTATGTCATGTGGAAGGATCTTTTCTGTTGTTGTTAAGTGGGAGCGGTGCGGGATAGGAGGTTGATAGGATTTTGATGTGGAGGAGATTGATTTTCAGTTGAAGCATTTAACTCGTTTTTGTTGGGTCGTCTGTAGATCTGCCAGGCTTAGCGAAGAGTGCAACGGCGCGCGGTCCGATTTTATTTTGTTGACTGACTTGTGGCGAGGAAGGATGGACAAGATGGATCATATGAAGTGTGGTTTATCTTCTTAATAGTTGACGCAAAATATGCGTGCACATTCGTCGTGTGGTGGAGGAAGGCAACATTCTTTGCATACTTTGTTATTACTACAGCGGTTCTTCGTGCGTCCTAATTTGTGGCAAGTGATACATCTCATGGGATTTGCGATGTATTCCTCGACCTTGCAGTTAAGCCATCCTAGTTTTATTGCGTTGGGACGTGTTAAGAGATCGAATGCTGCACAATTGCCGCACCCGTTGGGATCAAGTCATCGTTAACTTTTTTATACATTTTTTTTAATCTGTATTATTTTTTGATTTTGGAGTTCACTTAAAAGTTCTTCTTCAGAATTGTCTTTAATATGAGGGGAGTATATTCTTCCTAGCACTGAGTTCAGGTTATTGTTGGTAGTAACTTTGACAGGAATAGAGTCAACACGATTTTGTTTTAAGAATTTGTTAGCAGTTTGCAGATTGGCTTCTTTTACTAAAAGATCACCTGACCGCATGGCTTTTACCTCTAGATATAAATTCTAAGCCGCGATTAATTTGGAATAGGTTATACGATGATACTGGGCGTGTTTTCCATGTTCATCCACTGTTTCTGTACTTGAAATCACTAGGTAGCGGGGAATATTGTCATCGTTGGAAGCAATGATTGGGAGCGCTGGGAAGTGTGGATCGGTAGATTTGCGTTTTATTTTGGAGCGGTGGTTTAAGGGAGTATCGGGAACGAGTCCTTTAAACCATTCTTTTTTTTTGGGGGGGGGGGGGAGATGTTAGGTATCATTCTTATTATATTATCATTCCGTCGATTGATGAGTTGGAAAACATCGAAAAATTGAAGGATGTCTTGAACATGGCAGCGTCCAACTTTTAAAACGAAAGGTCGAGTTCTTGGGACATGTGATTGAAAATGGAACGATTTCCCCATCAGAAGACAAAATTCGAGCTGTACGCAATTATCCAAAACCAAAAACACAAGCATTCTTAGGGTTGACCGGATACTTAAGAAAATTTATTGAAAATTATTCATTAATATCTTCGCCTTTAACTAATCTATTGAAAAGGTATGGTACTTTCAGATTTGGGCCGAATGAACGAAATGCATATGAAGCCCTAAGCTTATTTTTTCTCCAATTTTACACATTTACGTTCAAGGTGCTGATACAGAAATCCACACAGACGCTAGCAAAGTTGGGTGTTCAGCCATAGTACTTCAAAGAGAGGAAGACAACCATTTCCATCCAATTTACTATATGAGCCACAAAAATTCGGATGCAGAATCCAAATATGATGCATATACTTTGGAAGTAATGAGCGTTTATATTGCGCTTAAAAAATTCCGCATATATGTTTTGGGAACAAACTTCAAGGTGGTGACGGATTAGAAGGCGTTTAAATGCACAATTCAAAAAAAAAGATCTGTCAACATCAGTTGCAAGATGGGTAATGTTTATGAATGAGTTTGGCAGTTTTCCGGTAGAACATAGACAAGGAACGAGGATGCCCCACGTAGACACAGTTTACTTTGAATCGATCTTACCGCGGGTCGGGGATCGAAGCAAAGAGTGAGAACACGCGAACTTATTCTGATTTATTGTCTGAAACTTATGTCTATTTAAACTAGAATTAATGCTTACTTTTACTTTATTTTAACTCCAATACATACATCTAATATATAAAAATAAGTTGCCTTATGTTCGGGCTCGATAAACTCGAGAATGGCTGGGCCGAATTTTTTGATTTTTTTATAAAGTTATCTTCCCTATTGAGGATGGTCTTTTTGTGAAGTTTGTTCAAAATTCGGTAAAGGGAAAACCGAAAAATGCATTTTAAGTGCATTTTGTCAAATTACTAACAAATCTTTTGATAGGGTTTCGGTGAAGTTTGGTTAAAATTCTCTAAAGCGGTTTACCATCAATGCATTTTAAGTGCATTTTTTGTTTGTCAAATTTCTAACAAATATTTTGGTAGGATCTTCTGATGATGCCTACGAAGGTTTCGGTAAAGCGGTAACGTCATTCTTTTTTATCAAGCAATTAACAAACACAACAAGTTTTCTTCCTGTAATTATAATTTGTCAAGTTTATTTAAACTGATTTAATTTAGTTGGAATAAGTTTGTTATCTGTGACATTATCAAATATAAAAGTTTTCTTTTCAGGTTTTCTTTTTGAATTGAAGTGTTTATGACCCTAACACGTAGATGGATTTTCAAGCGGGTTTGACCTCCCACCCTTCCCAAAGGCTAAAAAAGAAACCTGCTAGACTTTGGTATTTCATGAACAGATTTTCAGTCGGCTCTTGGTCTAATTTCTAAAACATTTTAGTAGATTTTATTAATTCCACAAAGCCCAATCTATAATTATAGCTTCTATACAAATAAAGCTCCAATCTTGCTTTGTTTGTTTGTGATGACTATTCTCAGAAACTATATATCCAATTTCAAAAATTCTTTTGGTGTTGAAAGATAATTAAGAGGATCGTTTAAGGCATAAAATTTTGTAAAAATATTGCAATTGCAAAATAAAGTATGTCGGATTTTTTCCCTTTTTTCTTTGATGTTTGAAAGGGCTTTATTTAGAAGATGGGTTAAGGGCAAGATGTCTTCCTAGGTTTACCCTCACAACTATAGAGTGAAATGGGGTAAAAACTAAAAAGTATCAGATTTCGATTTCCTTTTGTATTGTAAAGGTTATTTTTATATGATGGGTTACCAACCGCAAAATATTTTTTATATATATTATTGAGTGAAATACAGTTTCAAATTTTAAACACACTTTGAAATGTTTTTACGTATTTATTACATTTCAGATACTTTTTTGCAATGAGCCAAGCCGTTACTTTTTTTAAAGAAATTTTTTCTCTACCCGAACGAAGCCGGGGCGTTGCTTATAACTATTTTGAAACCCAATTTATTACAACATATTGCTTATAATCAATAATTTTAGGTTGACCTATTAAACGATTTAATTATGAATATACGGAAAGCAAATCAAAACATAAATAATAACCAGAAATACAATTATTGATGACACTGCGCTTTAATGCAACACATTAAACAGTTAAAGTGTAGCTTAAAGCAAATCACTTGGCCATTCTACTGCTCAGCTCTCTTGAAGTTTCTCTTTTCGAAGTTGCTAAGCCACAAATCATAAAACCATAAAGCATAGAAACAAACAATAATCCCTTAACTATTTTTCAATCAGTCCGAAGTCACTGCAATCGATTAATTAAATAATCTAATATATAAAAATAAGTTGCCTTATGTTCGGGCTCGATAAACTCGAGAATGGCTGGGTCGAATTTTTTGATTTTTTTCATAAAGTTATCTTCCCTATTGAGGATGGTCTTTTTGTGAAGTTTGGTCAAAATTCGGTAAAGGGAAAACCGCAAAATGCATTTTAAGTGCATTTTGTCAAATTACTAACAAATCTTTTGATAGGGTTTCTGTGAAGTTTGGTTAAAATTCTCTAAAGCGGTTTGCCATCAATGCATTTTTAGTGCATTTTTTGTTTGTCAAATTTCTAACAAATATTTTGGTAGGATCTTCTGATGATGCCTACGAAGGTTTCGATAAAGATTCTTTTTTATCAAGCAATTAACAAACATAACAAGTTTTGTTCCTGTATTTATAATTTCTTAATTTGTCAATTTAATTTAAAATGATTTAATTTAGTTGCAATAAGTTTGTTATCTGTGACATTAACTCGGGTCGATTCATTAGTTTTTTATTATTAAATTCAGTATTCAGTTCATCAGATTGGCCCAGCAATTATTAAAAAAAAGAAGAGTTGAAGAAGTGCAATGAAATATGTAAAGATAGAATCCAGGATATTGGTTAAATAAAAACATAGCTATATATTTTTATTATTAATTATTATTATTGGTTTATCGAGAAACAGTGAAGAAGCCGATAAATATAATGGAATGGATTGTATTAAATTTGAGCCTGAATGATAATTCTTTTTTTATTTTCTGCTTTGGAGTGCGAATGTAGAGTGAGGATGGTTTATAAACTCGGGAACATATAGCTGACGAAGTTAGCTGAACTAAAAAATTAGTGATAAGTTCATCTTTCGTTGAAGTGAATTGGAAAATGGCAATGACTGCGGTTATATCCTGTATAGAATAAAATAACTCGGAAGCCGAAAAACTTTTTTTCAACAAATCTCCAGCAATGTTTTTAAATTGATTTGTGTATTTTTATATTTTTAGTAATTTTTTTAAAATCAATATTCGTAGAACAGAACTAATCCGAAGTCGATTACGTCTTTTGTTTCGAGTGAAATTAAAACATTCTTTTAAAATTTCTGTAGTGAAAAAAACTCTTAATTTTTTTTAAGTCCTTCCTGCATTTAACGGCATTATCCATCCGTCTATATTAATAAAGCTCTTATCTTGCTTTATTTGTTTCTTTGTGATGGCTGATTTTAGAAACTACATATCCAATTTAAAACATTCTTTTGCTGTTGTAAGATTATTTTAAAAGAATAAGTCTTAGGTATACAATTTTGTAAAAAAAATGTGTTTGTAGGGTGAAAAGGGGGCAAGCCAAGAAAATGGTGTCAAATTTTTAATTTTTCTTTTTATGTTTGAAAAGGTTTACTTAGAGGATGGGTTCAAGGCGAAATGTTTTCCGATATTTAAATTCATATCTATAGGAAACAAAACAGTATTCGATTTCGATTTCTTTTTGTGTTATAAAAGTTATTTTTCTAGGATGTGCTTATTGCTGCACATTTTTCAAATCAAGTTTTCCTTATAGGGTGAAATGGGTAAAAACATAAAGGGAATCCAATTTTGAAAAGTTATACTTAAAGAATTAATATATTAACTGCAAAATATTTTTTGTATTTTATTTGGTGAAATACGGTTTCAAATTTAAAACGCACTTTTTGTGCATGGAATTTTATATATAGTAAAGGTTTCGATATCACTGGCTTAATATTTTTAAAAATTAAGTTATTCCAATTCAAACAAATATCCCTTTGTTTAAAAAGTTATTCTTAGGATTAAGGACCAGATTTTTTTATTTAAAAATTCTTTATCTACTGAAAGTTATATGTACAGACAAAATTAAACTACGATTTGAAATCCCTTTAATGTTGGAAAGGTTATGCTCAAAGGACAGGATCTATTTGAAACATTCTTTTTGTGTTTAAAAGGTTAAATTTAGGGAATGGACTTTGAGAACCACTAGCTTTATGCCTTTTTAGGGGGAATGGCTGATTAATAAAACAATAGGATCCAATTTTTAAATTTCTTTGTGTGCGTTATAATCTGTCTAGTTCGAATGGCTAAACGTATTTATTTCATTTCACATTTTTTGTTGCAATTAGTCAAGCGCAGATAAAGTTATAGATATCATCTTTTTATTTAATGCGCACTGGTTGCGTTGGCCCAAGAAAGCGGCTTAAGAAATTATTTCCATGAATAAATACGCAAAGAATTCCGGCACTTCTGATGGCTTGTGGACAGTGTTTCCACTGGTTCTCTGCAGTTTGCGGTGGTGGCGGAGCTGCTGAAAGGTTACGGGAGACTTGGTCCGCAAAGGTCCTAGCGATCTCTTGAGATTTTAACTTTGCGACATCAAATCTTTTCTCAGCATCCGCTCGGTGTTGTGGCGTCATAGATATCCGCATACGCAGTTGGGCTACAACCAAGTAATGGTCCGAGTCAATGTTGGCCCCTCGGAACGTTCGGACATCCAGGATACTGGAAGCATGTCTGGCATCTATCGCAATATGATCAATCTGGTTGACGGTTCATTCATCTGTAGACGGCCAGGTACTCGTACCTTTGCGTATATTGAGGTGTGGGAATCGGGTGCTAGCTATGATGGCATTCCGCCCCGCCGCAAAGTCAATCAGCCTGAGAGTCCGTTACCGGAAGTGTTGTCGTGCAGGCTGTGTCCTCCGACTATCGAACCAAAGATCTTGACGTCGTACTTTGGGCACCTATCATACGTACTCTCGAGGAGTTCGTATAAGTCTTCCTTGGTTGAGTCATCTTTGTCTTCCGTTGGATCGTGGGCACAGATCAACGTTATGTTTTTGAATTTAGCTTTGATGCGGATTGTGGCCAGGCGCTCGCTTACATTTCTGAAGCCCAAGACTTCTTGCCTAAGTCTTCCCCTTACCACAAAACCACAACCAAAGAGCCGCTGACCCTGCTCCTTGCAGCACTCGCCCAAGTAGATGTCACACGACTTCATCCTTCGTATGCCCTCTCCATCCCATCGCACTTCCTGGATGGCTGTTATATCAGCCCTTAGCCTATCCAGGTTCTCCTCTAATTGTTCGGCTGCACGTGGTCTGTTTAAGGTCCGGACATTAAACGTGCAGATCCGAAATTTATTGTCCTTGTTTCGTTTGCTGGGGTCGTCAATATTAACATCATCCATATCCGAGGCTTGTTGTTGTTTCTGAACCTTTGATGTTTTCCGTGGTAGGGAAGTTACCCCGACGCACAACCCCCGACCTGGAGGACCAGACCCTTAATATAACTCCAAGGGTGGGAGCCGGTAAACCACTCCTTATAGGCCTGAGCTACGAATATGTCATAGTAGCCCATATAAGGTGTTCACTAAGTACTCGTAGTTCAACCTAACTGGAACTGTAGACGTCACCGTTGATTCCATCTGGGGAATTCTTCCGCTGCCGCCTGGATAAAGGAGAAGTGCTTTAGTGGGAACACTCCTCCCCTCCTCTCTCGTTTGCTGCCGCCTAAAACCGTCCACAGGGATTGGAACCCCATCTTCAGCTAAAGGTACTAGGCACCAAATGTTCACCACGGGGAGGTGAGAGTAGGAGTTGATAGACAGAGGCTCGCTTTGCAAAAAAGCTTGTGGACGCTTGTGTCCTCTGAATGCACCGTGTCTACCCTTTGAACATCGGAGTGCAATAATAGATGGTTTTAATTCGTTCATTTAAACCTGGAGTTCATGGTGGTTATTAAAATAACCGTCCATGTTCCATTGGAGAATCTTTAAGGTTGATGTTTTTGAAAGAGGGGTGTGTCGGTTTGGTTGTTGTGAATTTATGTGACTGCTGCCCGGATGTTGAAGCATTCAAGCTTGAAGGATTCAACATACAAGGAGCAGAGTCATTGATTTTAGAACTAGTACTTATGTTATTGATCATCATCAGTGTCCATTACATTAACATAGTAGTTATTTTCTCTAATGAGTGTTTTTGTAACATTTGATGATGGAGAGCTTATGTTTGAGTGTGGAGGGGGAGAGGGGTTTTGGGATTGGGTGGTAAGAGGCAATTGAATTGCTGTTTGGGTAGTAGAGGAATTTTTTGTTTGTGCTTTTATGTTTATTGTATGAGTATTTTGTATAGATTATTGGAGTTAGAATTCAATTTTATGTCATGTGGAAGGATCTTTTCTGTTGTTGTTAAGTGGGAGCGGTGCGGGATAGGAGGTTGATAGGATTTTGATGTGGAGGAGATTGATTTTCAGTTGAAGCATTAAACTCGTTTTTGTTGGGTCGTCTGTAGATCTGCCAGGCTTAGCGAAGAGTGCAACGGCGCGCGGTCCGATTTTATTTTGTTGACTGACTTGTGGCGAGGAAGGATGGACAAGATGGATCATATGAAGTGTGGTTTATCTTCTTAATAGTTGACGCAAAATATGCGTGCACATTCGTCGTGTGGTGGAGGAAGGCAACATTCTTTGCATACTTTGTTATTACTACAGCGGTTCTTCGTGCGTCCTAATTTGTGGCAAGTGATACATCTCATGGGATTTGCGATGTATTCCTCGACCTTGCAGTTAAGCCATCCTAGTTTTATTGCGTTGGGACGTGTTAAGAGATCGAATGCTGCACAATTGCCGCACCCGTTGGGATCAAGTCATCGTTAACTTTTTTATACATTTTTTTTAATCTGTATTATTTTTTGATTTTGGAGTTCACTTAAAAGTTCTTCTTCAGAATTGTCTTTAATATGAGGGGGGTATATTCTTCCTAGCACTGAGTTCAGGTTATTGTTGGTAGTAACTTTGACAGGAATAGAGTCAACACGATTTTGTTTTAAGAATTTGTTAGCAGTTTGCAGATTGGCTACTTTTACTAAAAGATCACCTGACCGCATGGCTTTTACCTCTAGATATAAATTCTAAGCCGCGATTAATTTGGAATAGGTTATACGATGATACTGGGCGTGTTTTCCATGTTCATCCACTGTTTCTGTACTTGAAATCACTAGGTAGCGGGGAATATTGTCATCGTTGGAAGCAATGATTGGGAGCGCTGGGAAGTGTGGATCGGTAGATTTGCGTTTTATTTTGGAGCGGTGGTTTAAGGGAGTATCGGGAACGAGTCCTTTAAACCATTCTTTTTTTTTGGGGGGGGGGGGGGAGATGTTAGGTATCATTCTTATTATATTATCATTCCGTCGATTGATGAGTTGGAAAACATCGAAAAATTGAAGGATGTCTTGAACATGGCAGCGTCCAACTTTTAAAACGAAAGGTCGAGTTCTTGGGACATGTGATTGAAAATGGAACGATTTCCCCATCAGAAGACAAGATTCGAGCTGTACGCAATTATCCAAAACCAAAAACACAAGCATTCTTAGGGTTGACCGGATACTTAAGAAAATTTATTGAAAATTATTTATTAATATCTTCGCCTTTAACTAATCTATTGAAAAGGTATGGTACTTTCAGATTTGGGCCGAATGAACGAAATGCATATGAAGCCCTAAGCTTATTTTTTCTCCAATTTTACACATTTACGTTCAAGGTGCTGATACAGAAATCCACACAGACGCTAGCAAAGTTGGATGTTCAGCCATAGTACTTCAAAGAGAGGAAGACAACCATTTCCATCCAATTTACTATATGAGCCACAAAAATTCGGATGCAGAATCCAAATATGATGCATATACTTTGGAAGTAATGAGCGTTTATATTGCGCTTAAAAAATTCCGCATATATGTTTTGGGAACAAACTTCAAGGTGGTGACGGATTAGAAGGCGTTTAAATGCACAATTCAAAAAAAAGATCTGTCAACATCAGTTGCAAGATGGGTAATGTTTATGAATGAGTTTGGCAGTTTTCCGGTAGAACATAGACAAGGAACGAGGATGCCCCACGTAGACACAGTTTACTTTGAATCGATCTTACCGCGGGTCGGGGATCAAAGCAAAGAGTGAGAACACGCGAACTTATTCTGATTTATTGTCTGAAACTTATGTCTATTTAAACTAGAATTAATGCTTACTTTTACTTTATTTTAACTCCAATACATACATCTAATATATAAAAATAAGTTGCCTTATGTTCGGGCTCGATAAACTCGAGAATGGCTGGGCCGAATTTTTTGATTTTTTTTATAAAGTTATCTTCCCTATTGAGGATGGTCTTTTTGTGAAGTTTGTTCAAAATTCGGTAAAGGGAAACCCGAAAAATGCATTTTAAGTGCATTTTGTCAAATTACTAACAAATCTTTTGATAGGGTTTCGGTGAAGTTTGGTTAAAATTCTCTAAAGCGGTTTGCCATCAATGCATTTTAAGTGCATTTTTTGTTTGTCAAATTTCTAACAAATATTTTGGTAGGATCTTCTGATGATGCCTACGAAGGTTTCGGTAAAGCGGTAACGTCATTCTTTTTTATCAAGCAATTAACAAACACAACAAGTTTTCTTCCTGTAATTATAATTTGTCAAGTTTATTTAAACTGATTTAATTTAGTTGGAATAAGTTTGTTATCTGTGACATTATCAAATATAAAAGTTTTCTTTTCAGGTTTTCTTTTTGAATTGAAGTGTTTATGACCCTAACACGTAGATGGATTTTCAAGCGGGTTTGACCTCCCACCCTTCCCAAAGGCTAAAAAAGAAACCTGCCAGACTTTGGTATTTCATGAACAGATTTTCAGTCGGCTCTTGGTCTAATTTCTAAAACATTTTAGTAGATTTTATTAATTCCACAAAGCCCAATCTATAATTATAGCTTCTATACAAATAAAGCTCCAATCTTGCTTTGTTTGTTTGTGATGACTATTCTCAGAAACTATATATCCAATTTCAAAAATTCTTTTGGTGTTGAAAGATAATTAAGAGGATCGTTTAAGGCATAAAATTTTGTAAAAATATTGCAATTGCAAAATAAAGTATGTCGGATTTTTTCCCTTTTTTCTTTGATGTTTGAAAGGGCTTTATTTAGAAGATGGGTTAAGGGCAAGATGTCTTCCTAGGTTTACCCTCACAACTATAGAGTGAAATGGGGTAAAAACTAAAAAGTATCAGATTTCGATTTCCTTTTGTATTGTAAAGGTTATTTTTATATGATGGGTTACCAACCGCAAAATATTTTTTATATATATTATTGAGTGAAATACAGTTTCAAATTTTAAACACACTTTGAAATGTTTTTACGTATTTATTACATTTCAGATACTTTTTTGCAATGAGCCAAGCCGTTACTTTTTTTAAAGAAATTTTTTCTCTACCCGAACGAAGCCGGGGCGTTGCTTATAACTATTTTGAAACCCAATTTATTACAACATATTGCTTATAATCAATAATTTAAGGTTGACCTATTAAACGATTTAATTATGAATATACGGAAAGCAAATCAAAACATAAATAATAACCAGAAATACAATTATTGATGACACTGCGCTTTAATGCAACACATTAAACAGTTAAAGTGTAGCTTAAAGCAAATCACTTGGCCATTCTACTGCTCAGCTCTCTTGAAGTTTCTCTTTTCGAAGTTGCTAAGCCACAAATCATAAAACCATAAAGCATAGAAACAAACAATAATCCCTTAACTATTTTTCAATCAGTCCGAAGTCACTGCAATCGATTAATTAAATAATCTAATATATAAAAATAAGTTGCCTTATGTTCGGGCTCGATAAACTCGAGAATGGCTGGGTCGAATTTTTTGATTTTTTTCATAAAGTTATCTTCCCTATTGAGGATGGTCTTTTTGTGAAGTTTGGTCAAAATTCGGTAAAGGGAAAACCGCAAAATGCATTTTAAGTGCATTTTGTCAAATTACTAACAAATCTTTTGATAGGGTTTCTGTGAAGTTTGGTTAAAATTCTCTAAAGCGGTTTGCCATCAATGCATTTTTAGTGCATTTTTTGTTTGTCAAATTTCTAACAAATATTTTGGTAGGATCTTCTGATGATGCCTACGAAGGTTTCGATAAAGATTCTTTTTTATCAAGCAATTAACAAACATAACAAGTTTTGTTCCTGTATTTATAATTTCTTAATTTGTCAATTTAATTTAAAATGATTTAATTTAGTTGCAATAAGTTTGTTATCTGTGACATTAACTCGGGTCGATTCATTAGTTTTTTATTATTAAATTCAGTATTCAGTTCATCAGATTGGCCCAGCAATTATTAAAAAAAAGAAGAGTTGAAGAAGTGCAATGAAATATGTAAAGATAGAATCCAGGATATTGGTTAAATAAAAACATAGCTATATATTTTTATTATTAATTATTATTATTGGTTTATCGAGAAACAGTGAAGAAGCCGATAAATATAATGGAATGGATTGTATTAAATTTGAGCCTGAATGATAATTCTTTTTTTATTTTCTGCTTTGGAGTGCGAATGTAGAGTGAGGATGGTTTATAAACTCGGGAACATATAGCTGACGAAGTTAGCTGAACTAAAAAATTAGTGATAAGTTCATCTTTCGTTGAAGTGAATTGGAAAATGGCAATGACTGCGGTTATATCCTGTATAGAATAAAATAACTCGGAAGCCGAAAAACTTTTTTTCAACAAATCTCCAGCAATGTTTTTAAATTGATTTGTGTATTTTTATATTTTTAGTAATTTTTTTAAAATCAATATTCGTAGAACAGAACTAATCCGAAGTCGATTACGTCTTTTGTTTCGAGTGAAATTAAAACATTCTTTTAAAATTTCTGTAGTGAAAAAAACTCTTAATTTTTTTTAAGTCCTTCCTGCATTTAACGGCATTATCCATCCGTCTATATTAATAAAGCTCTTATCTTGCTTTATTTGTTTCTTTGTGATGGCTGATTTTAGAAACTACATATCCAATTTAAAACATTCTTTTGCTGTTGTAAGATTATTTTAAAAGAATAAGTCTTAGGTATACAATTTTGTAAAAAAAATGTGTTTGTAGGGTGAAAAGGGGGCAAGCCAAGAAAATGGTGTCAAATTTTTAATTTTTCTTTTTATGTTTGAAAAGGTTTACTTAGAGGATGGGTTCAAGGCGAAATGTTTTCCGATATTTAAATTCATATCTATAGGAAACAAAACAGTATTCGATTTCGATTTCTTTTTGTGTTATAAAAGTTATTTTTCTAGGATGTGCTTATTGCTGCACATTTTTCAAATCAAGTTTTCCTTATAGGGTGAAATGGGTAAAAACATAAAGGGAATCCAATTTTGAAAAGTTATACTTAAAGAATTAATATATTAACTGCAAAATATTTTTTGTATTTTATTTGGTGAAATACGGTTTTAAATTTAAAACGCACTTTTTGTGCATGGAATTTTATATATAGTATAGGTTTCGATATCACTGGCTTAATATTTTTAAAAATTAAGTTATTCCAATTCAAACAAATATCCCTTTGTTTAAAAAGTTATTCTTAGGATTAAGGACCAGATTTTTTTATTTAAAAATTCTTTATCTACTGAAAGTTATATGTACAGACAAAATTAAACTACGATTTGAAATCCCTTTAATGTTGGAAAGGTTATGCTCAAAAGACAGGACCTATTTGAAACATTCTTTTTGTGTTCAAAAGGTTAAATTTAGGGAATGGACTTTGAGAACCACTAGCTTTATGCCTTTTTAGGGGGAATGGCTGATTAATAAAACAATGGGATCCAATTTTTAAATTTCTTTGTGTGCGTTATAATCTATCAAGTTCGAATGGCTAAATATTTATTTATTTCATTTCACATTCTTTGTTGCAATTAGTCAAGCGCAGATAAAGTTATAGATATCATTTTTTTATTTAATGCGCACTGGTTGCGTTGGCCCAAGAAAGCGGCTTAAGAAATTATTTCCATGAATAAATACGCAAAGAATTCCGAAAACATGGCCGCTCATGAACTATGTAGATATAAGAACAGAAAGCAAACTACTATTCATGGAGGAGGCCGGTGATGGAGTTTCTTTTTTTAACTTTTATTTTAAAAGTGAAAATGCGTACAAGCCTTACTGTAAGTTTTACCCGAACAACATTCTACCCGAAAAAATGGATATTTCACTTTATGCCTATTATAAGTTGCACCCGAAAAAATGTTTGATGTTTGAAAATTCCACTTATTGTGAATACTTTCTCATTTGTTGCGAAATGTGTAATTAAGAGCCAAAATTTTCACTTATTTCTTGGCGACAAACAAAAGAAAAATAACTCACCATTAGGTACTCTCGCGGAAGTTTATTGTTTATGTTAAGCTGGCCATACACAACATAGCCAAAGGGTCAAATGGCTCCATGACGATCCGAAATCGGTGGTGTGTCGATTTGGATTTTCAGCCAATCTGAAATATAACCGAGCCAAATAGCCCCATGCCGATCCGAAATCGGTGGTGTGTCGATTTGGATTTTCAGCCAATCTTAAATCAAACAAAGCCAAACGGATCGAATGGCTCGGTCGTGTATGGCCAGCTTTTAGGCAAAAGAACTTCGAGCGAAATACATAACAAATTTTGAAATAACAGGGGAACACAATTTTTTTTCGTATGAAATACTTTCCCGGCGAGACTCAAAATAAGGGTGATAATTTATACTGTTTAATTTATTTATATGTCTATACCCGAGCGAAGCCGGTATATAAAAATAAGTTGCCTTATGTTCGGGCTCGATAAACTCGAGAATGGCTGGGCCGAATTTTTTGATTTTTTATAAAGTTATCTTCCTTTTTGAGGATGGTCTTTTTGTGAAGTTTGGTCAAAATTCGGTAAAGGGAAAACCGCAAAATGCATTTTAAGTGCATTTTGTCAAATTACTAACAAATCTTTTGATAGGGTTTCTGTGAAGTTTGGTTAAAATTCTCTAAAGCGGTTTTCCATCAATGCATTTTAAGTGCATTTTTTGTTTGTCAAATTTCTAACAAATATTTTGGTAGGATCTTCTGATGATGCCTACGAAGGTTTCGGTAAAGCGGTAATGTCATTCTTTTTTATCAAGCAACTAACAAACACAACAAGTTTTCTTCCTGTAATTATAATTTGTTTAACTTAAACTGATTTAATTTAGTTGGAATAAGATTGTTATCTGTGACATTATCAAATATAAAAGTCTGGCCGGTTTTCTTTTCATCCTTTGGGAGGGTCTAGGGGTAAAATAGAGCCAGTTTCTCTATTTAATTATCAGGGGTATTTAAAAAATATTGTTTATGATGCTCTGTCATTTTTCCTAGCAATAAACACCAGATAGCCATTGTATACGAACCTTATCATGGCTATTTTGGAGATTTGAAACAAAAACAAAATCACCTTTTAAGTAAAGTATCCAAAAGAGGTTTCCTTTAAGAGCTAAAATCATGGATTCTTTTGATCGTATCATTAAATTAAAAGTCTTTAAACTTCGGAGAAATGACAGAGAACAAAAAATCACCAGGGTACGATCTAACAACTACCATTTCCTTTTGAATTGAAGTGTTTATGACCCTAACACGTAGATGGATTATCAAGCGGGTTTGACCTCCCACCCTTCCCAAAGGCTGAAAAAGAAACCTGCCAGACTTTGGTATTTCATGCACAGATTTCCAGTCGGCTCTTGGTCTAATTTCTAAAACATTTTAGTAGATTTTATTAATTCTATAAAGCCCAATCTATAATTGTAGCTTCTATATAAATTAAGCTCCAATCTTGCTTTGTTTTTTTGTGATGACTATTCTCAGAAACTATATATCCAATTTCAAAAATTCTTTTGATGTTTGAAAGATAATTAAGAGGATCGTTTAAGGCATACAATTTTGTTAAAAAAATTGCAATTGCAAAATAAAGTATGTCGGATTTTTTCCCTCTTTTTTTTAATGTTTGAAAGGGTTTTATTTAGAAGATGGGTTAAGGGCTAGATGTTTTCCTAGGTTTACCTTCAAAACTATAGAGTGAAATGGGGTAAAAACTAAAAAGTATCACATTTCGATTTCCTTTTGTATTATAAAGGTTATTTTTATATGATGGGTTACCAACCGCAAAATATTTTGTATACATATTATTGAGTGAAATACAGGTTCAAATTTTAAACACACTTTGAAATGTTTTTTCGTATTTATTACATTTCAGATACTGAGCCAAGTCGTTACTTTTTTTAAAGAAATTTTTTTCTCTACCCGAGCGAAGCCGGCGGGCCAGCTAGTAATATATAAAAATAAGTTGCCTTACGTTCGGGCTCGATAAACTCGAGATTGGCTGGGCCGATTTTTTTTGATTTTTTGTATTAAGTTATTTTCCTTTTTGAGGATGGTCTTTTTGTGATGTTTGGTCACAATTCGGTAAAGGGAAAACCGCAAAATGCATTTTAAGTGCATTTTGTCAAATTAGTAACAAATCTTTTTGGCAGGATCTTCTGATGATGCCTAATATATAAAAATAAGTTGCCTTATGATCGGGCTGGATAAACTCGAGAATGGCTGGGCCGAATTTTTTGATTTTCTTTTATAAAGTTATCTTCCTTTTTGAGGATGGTCTTTTTTTGAAGTTTTGTCAAAATTCGGTAAAGGGAAAACCGCAAAATGCATTTTTAGTGCATTTTGTCAAATTACTAACAAATCTTTTGATAGGGTTTCGGTGAAGTTTGGTTAAAATTCTCTAAAGCGGTTTGCCATCAATGCATTTTTAGTGCATTTTTTGTTTGTCAAATTTCTAACAAATACTTTGGTAGGATCTTCTGATGATGCCTACGAAGGTTTCGATAAAGCGGTAATGTCATTCTTTTTTATCAAGCAATTAACAAACATAACAAGTTTTGTTCCTGTATTTATAATTTCTTAATTTGTCAATTTAATTTAAAATGATTTAATTTAGTTGCAATAAGTTTGTTATCTGTGACATTAACTCGGGTCGATTCATTAGTTTTTTATTATTAAATTCAGTATTCAGTTCATCAGATTGGCCCAACAATTATTAAAAAAAAGAAGAGTTGAAGAAGTGCACGCAATGAAATATGTAAAGATAGAATCCAGGATATTGGTTAAATAAAAACATCATTAGCTATATATTTTTATTATTAATTATTATTATTGGTTTATCGAGAAACAGTAAAGAAGCCGATAAATATAATGGAATGGATTGTATTAAATTTGAGCCTGAATGATAATTCTTTTTTTATTTTCTGGTTTGGAGTGCTAATGTAGAGTGAGGATGGTTTATAAACTCGGTAACATATAACTGACGGAGTTTGCTGAATTAGCCTGTGAAGGGATCGCACCAGCGACCACTTAACTAATTGCCGCCAAACAATTTTGTGCATGGAATTTTATATATAGTATAGGTTTCGATATCACTGGCTTAATATTTTTAAAAATTAAGTTATTCCAATTCAAACAAATATCCCTTTGTTTAAAAAGTTATTCTTAGGATTAAGGACCAGATTTTTTTATTTAAAAATTCTTTATCTACTGAAAGTTGTATGTACAGACAAAATTAAACTACGATTTGAAATCCCTTTAATGTTGGAAAGGTTATGCTCAAAAGACAGGACCTATTTGAAACATTCTTTTTGTGTTCAAAAGGTTAAATTTAGGGAATGGACTTTGAGAACCACTAGCTTTATGCCTTTTTAGGGGGAATGGCTGATTAATAAAACAATGGGATCCAATTTTTAAATTTCTTTGTGTGCGTTATAATCTATCAAGTTCGAATGGCTAAACGTATTTATTTCATTTCACATTCTTTGTTGCAATTAGTCAAGCGCAGATAAAGTTATAGATATCATTTTTTTATTTAATGCGCACTGGTTGCGTTGGCCCAAGAAAGCGGCTTAAGAAATTATTTCCATGAATAAATACGCAAAGAATTCCGAAAACATGGCCGCTCATGAACTATGTAGATATAAGAACAGAAAGCAAACTACTATTCATGGAGGAGGCCGGTGATGGAGTTTCTTTTTTTAACTTTTATTTTAAAAGTGAAAATGCGTACAAGCCTTACTGTAAGTTTTACCCGAACAACATTCTACCCGAAAAAATGGATATTTCACTTTATGCCTATTATAAGTTGCACCCGAAAAAATGTTTGATGTTTGAAAATTCCACTTATTGTGAATACTTTCTCATTTGTTGCGAAATGTGTAATTAAGAGCCAAAATTTTCACTTATTTCTTGGCGACAAACAAAAGAAAAATAACTCACCATTAGGTACTCTCGCGGAAGTTTATTGTTTATGTTAAGCTGGCCATACACAACATAGCCAAAGGGTCAAATGGCTCCATGACGATCCGAAATCGGTGGTGTGTCGATTTGGATTTTCAGCCAATCTGAAATATAACCGAGCCAAATAGCCCCATGCCGATCCGAAATCGGTGGTGTGTCGATTTGGATTTTCAGCCAATCTTAAATCAAACAGAGCCAAACGGATCGGATGGCTCGGTCGTGTATGGCCAGCTTTTAGGCAAAAGAACTTCGAGCGAAATACATAACAAATTTTGAAATAACAGGGGAACACAATTTTTTTTCGTATGAAATACTTTCCCGGCGAGACTCAAAATAAGGGTGATAATTTATACTGTTTAATTTATTTATATGTCTATACCCGAGCGAAGCCGGTATATAAAAATAAGTTGCCTTATGTTCGGGCTCGATAAACTCGAGAATGGCTGGGCCGAATTTTTTGATTTTTTATAAAGTTATCTTCCTTTTTGAGGATGGTCTTTTTGTGAAGTTTGGTCAAAATTCGGTAAAGGGAAAACCGCAAAATGCATTTTAAGTGCATTTTGTCAAATTACTAACAAATCTTTTGATAGGGTTTCTGTGAAGTTTGGTTAAAATTCTCTAAAGCGGTTTTCCATCAATGCATTTTAAGTGCATTTTTTGTTTGTCAAATTTCTAACAAATATTTTGGTAGGATCTTCTGATGATGCCTACGAAGGTTTCGGTAAAGCGGTAATGTCATTCTTTTTTATCAAGCAACTAACAAACACAACAAGTTTTCTTCCTGTAATTATAATTTGTTTAACTTAAACTGATTTAATTTAGTTGGAATAAGATTGTTATCTGTGACATTATCAAATATAAAAGTCTGGCCGGTTTTCTTTTCATCCTTTGGGAGGGTCTAGGGGTAAAATAGAGCCAGTTTCTCTATTTAATTATCAGGGGTATTTAAAAAATATTGTTTATGATGCTCTGTCATTTTTCCTAGCAATAAACACCAGATAGCCATTGTATACGAACCTTATCATGGCTATTTTGGAGATTTGAAACAAAAACAAAATCACCTTTTAAGTAAAGTATCCAAAAGAGGTTTCCTTTAAGAGCTAAAATCATGGATTCTTTTGATCGTATCATTAAATTAAAAGTCTTTAAACTTCGGAGAAATAACAGAGAACAAAAAATCACCAGGGTACGATCTAACAACTACCTATAATGAAATAAATAAATAAATTAATAAAATATTGAAAATCAACGTTATTTTGTTTTATTTAATTTATTATAAACTTTAAGTTTTAAATACACAACGATTTTATTTTAATATGCAACGCGTTTCGGAATCAAGTTCCATCATCGGGCTTTTGTGACTGAATGGGTTCGTACTTTGGTGTTGGAAAGTTTTAGTACATTTAGAATATTATTTGCGCTGTTCTTTTCTTGCGTTGTAATTGTCTCTTTTGTTTTAGTATGATTTGTTGTTGTCCTGATGCGGCTATTATTATTGTTGATTAGATTGTGTTGTTTTCTCATTGTAATTTGACATTTTTAATGCTGTGTCATATAGTGGGTTGTGTTTAAATATTAGTTTGTCATTAAGTAAGTTGTCTTCCTCTAGTTTATGTGATTTATATATTTCATATTCTTCGAGGGCGTCGAGGAGTTTTCCTTTCTTGCATCGGTGAAGGGGTATGAGGTTCGTTTCAAAGTCGGTATATGTGTGGTTTGTCGTCATTAAGTATGTAGCGTAGTTGGATTTAGTGTTTGTTTTTGGTTTATGTTCGTTAAATCTGTCTAAAAAAGTTCTTCCAGTTTGTCCTATGTAGTATTTTTCACAATCGTTGCATTTTAGTTTGTAGACACCTGTGTTTGTTTTGATATCGTTTTTAGTTTTTGGTTTAAGTAGTTTTGTTATGTGGTTATTTGTTTTAAATGAGATGTTTATGTTTTGTTTCTTAAATGAGTTTCTTAGTATTTGTGGTAATAAATTCGTGTATTCTAGTGAAATGTATTTCGGTGCATCTATAGTGTTATTGTCGTGTGAAATGTCAGTTTTTTTCATCTTTTCTTTCTTTTTGTTGATTAATTTATCTATCATTTCTATTTTGTATCCGTTTGATTTTGCTATGTGTTTTATTGTGTTAATTTCATCTAAGTAATCTGTGTTTTTCATTGGGATTTTTAATAATCGATTAATTAATGCATTATATGCTGCCATTTTCTGTGATTTTGGGTGGTGCGAATCATTGTGGATAGTAATGTCGGTTGTAGTGGGCTTTCTGTAGACTTTGTATTCGAGTCTGTTGTTGTTCTTTTTTATGTTGAGGTCCAAAAAGTTTATTTCGTTGTTGTTTTCTATTTCTTCTGTGAATTGTATTTTTTTATTTATGGTGTTTATGTATTTCTTAAGTACGTTTATTTGTCTTGTTGTACCGTCGAAGATTATGAAGGTGTCATCAACGTATCTGGAGTATGTGATGATTTTAGTAGATAGTGTGTTTTTGTTTGATAAAATATATGTGTTTTCAAAATAATTTAAATAAAATTCTGCTATTAAACCACTCAGAGGCGAGCCCATGGCCAGGCCTTCATCTTGTGTGTAATATTTGTTATTGAATGTAAAGTAATTTTGTTGCAGTACTATTTGAAGTAATGAAATGAGTTCATTTATTTGATTAGTATTGATTGTTGCTGTGGACTCGAGGTTGTTTTTTATTAGTGATATTGTTTCAGGTATAGGTATATTGGTGTACATGTTTGTGACGTCGAACGAGATCATTTTGTAGCTGGGTAAAACATTTATGTTTTTTAATTTGTCTATTAGTTGGTCGAAGTTGTTAATACTGTGATTATTCTGTAAGATGGTGTTAGTTTTGATGAGTTTTTGTAATGTTTTTGCAACTTTGTAACTTGGTGCTGTTTTGTAATTTATTAATGGTCTAATGGGTGTACTTTCTTTGTGAATTTTTGGTAAACCTGTGAATTGTGGAGCGGTGGCGTTTGTTTGTTTTAATTTAAGTTTAGTTAAGTTTGTGAATAGATTGTTACTTTTGTTTATTGCACTATTGATGTCCTTTGTGTACATTTTCGTAGGGTCTTTAATTAGTTCTTTTATATTGTTTTCACGTAAGAATGTGTGAGTTTTATCGATGTATTCCTGTTTGTCCATTATAACAATTGTGTTTCCTTTATCGGCTTTTGTGATGAAAGCGTTGTTGTTTTCTAATTTGCTCCTTATGTTGTTAATGTCTGTCATGTTCTTTTTGTAATTGTTTGTGTATTTGTTGGGTTTATTTGAGTTTTTTAATATATTTTTAAGTTTTCTGTTGATGTCAATTCTGGTTTCATTCTGAATTTCGTAAGTGGGTAGTGATTTTATGGCGGCTTCTGCGTTAGTTATTTCGTGTATTATTCCATTTCGATTGTATTTGGGTAAATTGTATTTTAGTCCTTTATTCAACAGGTTAGTTTCTGTGTCTGTTAGTTGAATTTGTGTATTATTTATGAGTCTAGGGTAAAATTTGTGTTTGCAATTTTCAATTGTTATTGGGTTTTGTTTTCCGGATAACTTTTGTATTTTGAGTTGTTGTTTTTTGGTTATTTTTTGCATTATATTTTGGATTTGTTGGTTTATTTTATTCATGATTAGATTAACAGCTATGGGATGCATGTTGTTGTAGATTTGTAAATGGAGTTTGTATAGTTCTTTGTTAAGCTGTGATTTTTTGGTATATAGCTGTTTGATTTCTTCTTTTATCCATATAATTTGCGCGGTGTTGCGAGTTTTTATTGCTGCTTTTGTTGTATTATTGATGTTGATTTGAGCGTATTTTGGGATGATGTTCATGTTGAGACATTTTTTGTTGAATTTTATGTTCAATGTAGTTTTTGACAGTTTCAGTTTGTTATTTTTGTATTTTAAGACGGTATTTGCTTGTTCGGCTGTGAAATTCATAATTTTGTTTTTCGTCTCCGGTTGTGTGATATATGTAATGAAATAAATAAATAAATTAATAAAATATTGAAAATCAACGTTATTTTGTTTTATTTAATTTATTATAAACTTTAAGTTTTAAATACACAACGATTTTATTTTAATATGCAACGCGTTTCGGAATCAAGTTCCATCATCGGGCTTTTGTGACTGAATGGGTTCGTACTTTGGTGTTGGAAAGTTTTAGTACATTTAGAATATTATTTGCGCTGTTCTTTTCTTGCGTTGTAATTGTCTCTTTTGTTTTAGTATGATTTGTTGTTGTCCTGATGCGGCTATTATTATTGTTGATTAGATTGTGTTGTTTTCTCATTGTAATTTGACATTTTTAATGCTGTGTCATATAGTGGGTTGTGTTTAAATATTAGTTTGTCATTAAGTAAGTTGTCTTCCTCTAGTTTATGTGATTTATATATTTCATATTCTTCGAGGGCGTCGCGGAGTTTTCCTTTCTTGCATCGGTGAAGGGGTATGAGGTTCGTTTCAAAGTCGGTATATGTGTGGTTTGTCGTCATTAAGTGTGTAGCGTAGTTGGATTTAGTGTTTGTTTTTGGTTTATGTTCGTTAAATCTGTCTAAAAAAGTTCTTCCAGTTTGTCCTATGTAGTATTTTTCACAATCGTTGCATTTTAGTTTGTAGACACCTGTGTTTGTTTTGATATCGTTTTTAGTTTTTGGTTTAAGTAGTTTTGTTATGTGGTTATTTGTTTTAAATGAGATGTTTATGTTTTGTTTCTTAAATGAGTTTCTTAGTATTTGTGGTAATAAATTCGTGTATTCTAGTGAAATGTATTTCGGTGCATCTATAGTGTTATTGTCGTGTGAAATGTCAGTTTTTTTCATCTTTTCTTTCTTTTTGTTGATTAATTTATCTATCATTTCTATTTTGTATCCGTTTGATTTTGCTATGTGTTTTATTGTGTTAATTTCATCTAAGTAATCTGTGTTTTTCATTGGGATTTTTAATAATCGATTAATTAATGCATTATATGCTGCCATTTTCTGTGATTTTGGGTGGTGCGAATCATTGTGGATAGTAATGTCGGTTGTAGTGGGCTTTCTGTAGACTTTGTATTCGAGTCTGTTGTTGTTCTTTTTTATGTTGAGGTCCAAAAAGTTTATTTCGTTGTTGTTTTCTATTTCTTCTGTGAATTGTATTTTTTTATTTATGGTGTTTATGTATTTCTTAAGTACGTTTATTTGTCTTGTTGTACCGTCGAAGATTATGAAGGTGTCATCAACGTATCTGGAGTATGTGATGATTTTAGTAGATAGTGTGTTTTTGTTTGATAAAATATATGTGTTTTCAAAATAATTTAAATAAAATTCTGCTATTAAACCACTCAGAGGCGAGCCCATGGCCAGGCCTTCATCTTGTGTGTAATATTTGTTATTGAATGTAAAGTAATTTTGTTGCAGTACTATTTGAAGTAATGAAATGAGTTCATTTATTTGATTAGTATTGATTGTTGCTGTGGACTCGAGGTTGTTTTTTATTAGTGATATTGTTTCAGGTATAGGTATATTGGTGTACATGTTTGTGACGTCGAACGAGATCATTTTGTAGCTGGGTAAAACATTTATGTTTTTTAATTTGTCTATTAGTTGGTCGAAGTTGTTAATACTGTGATTATTCTGTAAGATGGTGTTAGTTTTGATGAGTTTTTGTAATGTTTTTGCAACTTTGTAACTTGGTGCTGTTTTGTAATTTATTAATGGTCTAATGGGTGTACTTTCTTTGTGAATTTTTGGTAAACCTGTGAATTGTGGAGCGGTGGCGTTTGTTTGTTTTAATTTAAGTTTAGTTAAGTTTGTGAATAGATTGTTACTTTTGTTTATTGCACTATTGATGTCCTTTGTGTACATTTTCGTAGGGTCTTTAATTAGTTCTTTTATATTGTTTTCACGTAAGAATGTGTGAGTTTTATCGATGTATTCCTGTTTGTCCATTATAACAATTGTGTTTCCTTTATCGGCTTTTGTGATGAAAGCGTTGTTGTTTTCTAATTTGCTCCTTATGTTGTTAATGTCTGTCATGTTCTTTTTGTAATTGTTTGTGTATTTGTTGGGTTTATTTGAGTTTTTTAATATATTTTTAAGTTTTCTGTTGATGTCAATTCTGGTTTCATTCTGAATTTCGTAAGTGGGTAGTGATTTTATGGCGGCTTCTGCGTTAGTTATTTCGTGTATTATTCCATTTCGATTGTATTTGGGTAAATTGTATTTTAGTCCTTTATTCAACAGGTTAGTTTCTGTGTCTGTTAGTTGAATTTGTGTATTATTTATGAGTCTAGGGTAAAATTTGTGTTTGCAATTTTCAATTGTTATTGGGTTTTGTTTTCCGGATAACTTTTGTATTTTGAGTTGTTGTTTTTTGGTTATTTTTTGCATTATATTTTGGATTTGTTGGTTTATTTTATTCATGATTAGATTAACAGCTATGGGATGCATGTTGTTGTAGATTTGTAAATGGAGTTTGTATAGTTCTTTGTTAAGCTGTGATTTTTTGGTATACCTGAAACAATATCACTAATAAAAAACAACCTCGAGTCCACAGCAAAAATCAATACTAATCAAATAAATGAACTCATTTCATTACTTCAAATAGTACTGCAACAAAATTACTTTACATTCAATAACAAATATTACACACAAGATGAAGGCCTGGCCATGGGCTCGCCTCTGAGTGGTTTAATAGCAGAATTTTATTTAAATTATTTTGAAAACACATATATTTTATCAAACAAAAACACACTATCTACTAAAATCATCACATACTCCAGATACGTTGATGACACCTTCATAATCTTCGACGGTACAAAAAGACAAATAAACGTACTTAAGAAATACATAAACACCATAAATAAAAAAATACAATTCACAGAAGAAATAGAAAACAACAACGAAATAAACTTTTTGGACCTCAACATAAAAAAGAACAACAACAGACTCGAATACAAAGTCTACAGAAAGCCCACTACAACCGACATTACTATCCACAATGATTCGCACCACCCAAAATCACAGAAAATGGCAGCATATAATGCATTAATTAATCGATTATTAAAAATCCCAATGAAAAACACAGATTACTTAGATGAAATTAACACAATAAAACACATAGCAAAATCAAACGGATACAAAATAGAAATGATAGATAAATTAATCAACAAAAAGAAAGAAAAGATGAAAAAAACTGACATTTCACACGACAATAACACTATAGATGCACCGAAATACATTTCACTAGAATACACGAATTTATTACCACAAATACTAAGAAACTCATTTAAGAAACAAAACATAAACATCTCATTTAAAACAAATAACCACATAACAAAACTACTTAAACCAAAAACTAAAAACGATATCAAAACAAACACAGGTGTCTACAAACTAAAATGCAACGATTGTGAAAAATACTACATAGGACAAACTGGAAGAACTTTTTTAGACAGATTTAACGAACATAAACCAAAAACAAACACTAAATCCAACTACGCTACACACTTAATGACGACAAACCACACATATACCGACTTTGAAACGAACCTCATACCCCTTCACCGATGCAAGAAAGGAAAACTCCTCGACGCCCTCGAAGAATATGAAATATATAAATCACATAAACTAGAGGAAGACAACTTACTTAATGACAAACTAATATTTAAACACAACCCACTATATGACACAGCATTAAAAATGTCAAATTACAATGAGAAAACAACACAATCTAATCAACAATAATAATAGCCGCATCAGGACAACAACAAATCATACTAAAACAAAAGAGACAATTACAACGCAAGAAAAGAACAGCGCAAATAATATTCTAAATGTACTAAAACTTTCCAACACCAAAGTACGAACCCATTCAGTCACAAAAGCCCGATGATAGAACTTGATTCCGAAACGCGTTGCATATTAAAATAAAATCGTTGTGTATTTAAAACTTAAAGTTTATAATAAATTAAATAAAACAAAATAACGTTGATTTTCAATATTTTATTAATTTATTTATTTATTTCATTACATATATCACACAACCGGAGACGAAAAACAAAATTATGAATTTCACAGCCGAACAAGCAAATACCGTCTTAAAATACAAAAATAACAAACTGAAACTGTCAAAAACTACATTGAACATAAAATTCAACAAAAAATGTCTCAACATGAACATCATCCCAAAATACGCTCAAATCAACATCAATAATACAACAAAAGCAGCAATAAAAACTCGCAACACCGCGCAAATTATATGGATAAAAGAAGAAATCAAACAGCTATATACCAAAAAATCACAGCTTAACAAAGAACTATACAAACTCCATTTACAAATCTACAACAACATGCATCCCATAGCTGTTAATCTAATCATGAATAAAATAAACCAACAAATCCAAAATATAATGCAAAAAATAACCAAAAAACAACAACTCAAAATACAAAAGTTATCCGGAAAACAAAACCCAATAACAATTGAAAATTGCAAACACAAATTTTACCCTAGACTCATAAATAATACACAAATTCAACTAACAGACACAGAAACTAACCTGTTGAATAAAGGACTAAAATACAATTTACCCAAATAAAACTTACGAAATTCAGAATGAAACCAGAATTGACATCAACAGAAAACTTAAAAATATATTAAAAAACTCAAATAAACCCAACAAATACACAAACAATTACAAAAAGAACATGACAGACATTAACAACATAAGGAGCAAATTAGAAAACAACAACGCTTTCATCACAAAAGCCGATAAAGGAAACACAATTGTTATAATGGACAAACAGGAATACATCGATAAAACTCACACATTCTTACGTGAAAACAATATAAAAGAACTAATTAAAGACCCTACGAAAATGTACACAAAGGACATCAATAGTGCAATAAACAAAAGTAACAATCTATTCACAAACTTAACTAAACTTAAATTAAAACAAACAAACGCCACCGCTCCACAATTCACAGGTTTACCAAAAATTCACAAAGAAAGTACACCCATTAGACCATTAATAAATTACAAAACAGCACCAAGTTACAAAGTTGCAAAAACATTACAAAAACTCATCAAAACTAACACCATCTTACAGAATAATCACAGTATTAACAACTTCGACCAACTAATAGACAAATTAAAAAACATAAATGTTTTACCCAGCTACAAAATGATCTCGTTCGACGTCACAAACATGTACACCAATATACCTATACCTGAAAAAATATCACTAATAAAAAACAACCTCGAGTCCACAGCAACAATCAATACTAATCAAATAAATGAACTCATTTCATTACTTCAAATAGTACTGCAACAAAATTACTTTACATTCAATAACAAATATTACAGACAAGATGAAGGCCTGGCCATGGGCTCGCCTCTGAGTGGTTTAATAGCAGAATTTTATTTAAATTATTTTGAAAACACATATATTTTATCAAACAAAAACACACTATCTACTAAAATCATCACATACTCCAGATACGTTGATGACACCTTCATAATCTTCGACGGTACAACAAGACAAATAAACGTACTTAAGAAATACATAAACACCATAAATAAAAAAATACAATTCACAGAAGAAATAGAAAACAACAACGAAATAAACTTTTTGGACCTCAACATAAAAAAGAACAACAACAGACTCGAATACAAAGTCTACAGAAAGCCCACTACAATCGACATTACTATCCACAATGATTCGCACCACCCAAAATCACAGAAAATGGCAGCATATAATGCATTAATTAATCGATTATTAAAAATCCCAATGAAAAACACAGATTACTTAGATGAAATTAACACAATAAAACACATAGCAAAATCAAACGGATACAAAATAGAAATGATAGATAAATTAATCAACAAAAAGAAAGAAAAGATGAAAAAAACTGACATTTCACACGACAATAACACTATAGATGCACCGAAATACATTTCACTAGAATACACGAATTTATTACCACAAATACTAAGAAACTCATTTAAGAAACAAAACATAAACATCTCATTTAAAACAAATAACCACATAACAAAACTACTTAAACCAAAAACTAAAAACGATATCAAAACAAACACAGGTGTCTACAAACTAAAATGCAACGATTGTGAAAAATACTACATAGGACAAACTGGAAGAACTTTTTTAGACAGATTTAACGAACATAAACCAAAAACAAACACTAAATCCAACTACGCTACACACTTAATGACGACAAACCACACATATACCGACTTTGAAACGAACCTCATACCCCTTCACCGATGCAAGAAAGGAAAACTCCTCGACGCCCTCGAAGAATATGAAATATATAAATCACATAAACTAGAGGAAGACAACTTACTTAATGACAAACTAATATTTAAACACAACCCACTATATGACACAGCATTAAAAATGTCAAATTACAATGAGAAAACAACACAATCTAATCAACAATAATAATAGCCGCATCAGGACAACAACAAATCATACTAAAACAAAAGAGACAATTACAACGCAAGAAAAGAACAGCGCAAATAATATTCTAAATGTACTAAAACTTTCCAACACCAAAGTACGAACCCATTCAGTCACAAAAGCCCGATGATGGAACTTGATTCCGAAACGCGTTGCATATTAAAATAAAATCGTTGTGTATTTAAAACTTAAAGTTTATAATAAATTAAATAAAACAAAATAACGTTGATTTTCAATATTTTATTAATTTATTTATTTATTTCATTACATATATCACACAACCGGAGACGAAAAACAAAATTATGAATAACAACTACCATTTCCTTTTGAATTGAAGTGTTTATGACCCTAACACGTAGATGGATTATCAAGCGGGTTTGACCTCCCACCCTTCCCAAAGGCTGAAAAAGAAACCTGCCAGACTTTGGTATTTCATGCACAGATTTCCAGTCGGCTCTTGGTCTAATTTCTAAAACATTTTAGTAGATTTTATTAATTCTATAAAGCCCAATCTATAATTGTAGCTTCTATATAAATTAAGCTCCAATCTTGCTTTGTTTTTTTGTGATGACTATTCTCAGAAACTATATATCCAATTTCAAAAATTCTTTTGATGTTTGAAAGATAATTAAGAGGATCGTTTAAGGCATACAATTTTGTTAAAAAAATTGCAATTGCAAAATAAAGTATGTCGGATTTTTTCCCTCTTTTCTTTAATGTTTGAAAGGGTTTTATTTAGAAGATGGGTTAAGGGCTAGATGTTTTCCTAGGTTTACCTTCAAAACTATAGAGTGAAATGGGGTAAAAACTAAAAAGTATCACATTTCGATTTCCTTTTGTATTATAAAGGTTATTTTTATATGATGGGTTACCAACCGCAAAATATTTTGTATACATATTATTGAGTGAAATACAGGTTCAAATTTTAAACACACTTTGAAATGTTTTTTCGTATTTATTACATTTCAGATACTGAGCCAAGTCGTTACTTTTTTTAAAGAAATTTTTTTCTCTACCCGAGCGAAGCCGGCGGGCCAGCTAGTAATATATAAAAATAAGTTGCCTTACGTTCGGGCTCGATAAACTCGAGATTGGCTGGGCCGATTTTTTTTGATTTTTTGTATAAAGTTATTTTCCTTTTTGAGGATGGTCTTTTTGTGATGTTTGGTCACAATTCGGTAAAGGGAAAACCGCAAAATGCATTTTAAGTGCATTTTGTCAAATTAGTAACAAATCTTTTTGGCAGGATCTTCTGATGATGCCTAATATATAAAAATAAGTTGCCTTATGATCGGGCTGGATAAACTCGAGAATGGCTGGGCCGAATTTTTTGATTTTCTTTTATAAAGTTATCTTCCTTTTTGAGGATGGTCTTTTTTTGAAGTTTTGTCAAAATTCGGTAAAGGGAAAACCGCAAAATGCATTTTTAGTGCATTTTGTCAAATTACTAACAAATCTTTTGATAGGGTTTCGGTGAAGTTTGGTTAAAATTCTCTAAAGCGGTTTGCCATCAATGCATTTTTAGTGCATTTTTTGTTTGTCAAATTTCTAACAAATACTTTGGTAGGATCTTCTGATGATGCCTACGAAGGTTTCGATAAAGCGGTAATGTCATTCTTTTTT
This sequence comes from Dasysyrphus albostriatus, assembly GCA_946251815.1. Classification (NCBI taxonomy): domain Eukaryota; kingdom Metazoa; phylum Arthropoda; class Insecta; order Diptera; family Syrphidae; genus Dasysyrphus; species Dasysyrphus albostriatus. Next base: position 105,245,749 of record OX276335.1, on the reverse strand, counting down.
ATCAAGCAATTAACAAACATAACAAGTTTTGTTCCTGTATTTATAATTTCTTAATTTGTCAATTTAATTTAAAATGATTTAATTTAGTTGCAATAAGTTTGTTATCTGTGACATTAACTCGGGTCGATTCATTAGTTTTTTATTATTAAATTCAGTATTCAGTTCATCAGATTGGCCCAACAATTATTAAAAAAAAGAAGAGTTGAAGAAGTGCACGCAATGAAATATGTAAAGATAGAATCCAGGATATTGGTTAAATAAAAACATCATTAGCTATATATTTTTATTATTAATTATTATTATTGGTTTATCGAGAAACAGTAAAGAAGCCGATAAATATAATGGAATGGATTGTATTAAATTTGAGCCTGAATGATAATTCTTTTTTTATTTTCTGGTTTGGAGTGCTAATGTAGAGTGAGGATGGTTTATAAACTCGGTAACATATAACTGACGGAGTTTGCTGAATTAGCCTGTGAAGGGATCGCACCAGCGACCACTTAACTAATTGCCGCCAAACAATTTTGTGCATGGAATTTTATATATAGTATAGGTTTCGATATCACTGGCTTAATATTTTTAAAAATTAAGTTATTCCAATTCAAACAAATATCCCTTTGTTTAAAAAGTTATTCTTAGGATTAAGGACCAGATTTTTTTATTTAAAAATTCTTTATCTACTGAAAGTTGTATGTACAGACAAAATTAAACTACGATTTGAAATCCCTTTAATGTTGGAAAGGTTATGCTCAAAAGACAGGACCTATTTGAAACATTCTTTTTGTGTTCAAAAGGTTAAATTTAGGGAATGGACTTTGAGAACCACTAGCTTTATGCCTTTTTAGGGGGAATGGCTGATTAATAAAACAATGGGATCCAATTTTTAAATTTCTTTGTGTGCGTTATAATCTATCAAGTTCGAATGGCTAAACGTATTTATTTCATTTCACATTCTTTGTTGCAATTAGTCAAGCGCAGATAAAGTTATAGATATCATTTTTTTATTTAATGCGCACTGGTTGCGTTGGCCCAAGAAAGCGGCTTAAGAAATTATTTCCATGAATAAATACGCAAAGAATTCCGAAAACATGGCCGCTCATGAACTATGTAGATATAAGAACAGAAAGCAAACTACTATTCATGGAGGAGGCCGGTGATGGAGTTTCTTTTTTTAACTTTTATTTTAAAAGTGAAAATGCGTACAAGCCTTACTGTAAGTTTTACCCGAACAACATTCTACCCGAAAAAATGGATATTTCACTTTATGCCTATTATAAGTTGCACCCGAAAAAATGTTTGATGTTTGAAAATTCCACTTATTGTGAATACTTTCTCATTTGTTGCGAAATGTGTAATTAAGAGCCAAAATTTTCACTTATTTCTTGGCGACAAACAAAAGAAAAATAACTCACCATTAGGTACTCTCGCGGAAGTTTATTGTTTATGTTAAGCTGGCCATACACAACATAGCCAAAGGGTCAAATGGCTCCATGACGATCCGAAATCGGTGGTGTGTCGATTTGGATTTTCAGCCAATCTGAAATATAACCGAGCCAAATAGCCCCATGCCGATCCGAAATCGGTGGTGTGTCGATTTGGATTTTCAGCCAATCTTAAATCAAACAGAGCCAAACGGATCGGATGCCTCGGTCGTGTATGGCCAGCTTTTAGGCAAAAGAACTTCGAGCGAAATACATAACAAATTTTGAAATAACAGGGGAACACAATTTTTTTTCGTATGAAATACTTTCCCGGCGAGACTCAAAATAAGGGTGATAATTTATACTGTTTAATTTATTTATATGTCTATACCCGAGCGAAGCCGGTATATAAAAATAAGTTGCCTTATGTTCGGGCTCGATAAACTCGAGAATGGCTGGGCCGAATTTTTTGATTTTTTATAAAGTTATCTTCCTTTTTGAGGATGGTCTTTTTGTGAAGTTTGGTCAAAATTCGGTAAAGGGAAAACCGCAAAATGCATTTTAAGTGCATTTTGTCAAATTACTAACAAATCTTTTGATAGGGTTTCTGTGAAGTTTGGTTAAAATTCTCTAAAGCGGTTTTCCATCAATGCATTTTAAGTGCATTTTTTGTTTGTCAAATTTCTAACAAATATTTTGGTAGGATCTTCTGATGATGCCTACGAAGGTTTCGGTAAAGCGGTAATGTCATTCTTTTTTATCAAGCAACTAACAAACACAACAAGTTTTCTTCCTGTAATTATAATTTGTTTAACTTAAACTGATTTAATTTAGTTGGAATAAGATTGTTATCTGTGACATTATCAGATATAAAAGTCTGGCCGGTTTTCTTTTCATCCTTTGGGAGGGTCTAGGGGTAAAATAGAGCCAGTTTCTCTATTTAATTATCAGGGGTATTTAAAAAATATTGTTTATGATGCTCTGTCATTTTTCCTAGCAATAAACACCAGATAGCCATTGTATACGAACCTTATCATGGCTATTTTGGAGATTTGAAACAAAAACAAAATCACCTTTTAAGTAAAGTATCCAAAAGAGGTTTCCTTTAAGAGCTAAAATCATGGATTCTTTTGATCGTATCATTAAATTAAAAGTCTTTAAACTTCGGAGAAATGACAGAGAACAAAAAATCACCAGGGTACGATCTAACAACTACCATTTCCTTTTGAATTGAAGTGTTTATGACCCTAACACGTAGATGGATTATCAAGCGGGTTTGACCTCCCACCCTTCCCAAAGGCTAAAAAAGAAACCTGCCAGACTTTGGTATTTCATGCACAGATTTCCAGTCGGCTCTTGGTCTAATTTCTAAAACATTTTAGTAGATTTTATTAATTCTATAAAGCCCAATCTATAATTGTAGCTTCTATATAAATTAAGCTCCAATCTTGCTTTGTTTTTTTGTGATGACTATTCTCAGAAACTATATATCCAATTTCAAAAATTCTTTTGATGTTTGAAAGATAATTAAGAGGATCGTTTAAGGCATACAATTTTGTTAAAAAAATTGCAATTGCAAAATAAAGTATGTCGGATTTTTTCCCTCTTTTTTTTAATGTTTGAAAGGGTTTTATTTAGAAGATGGGTTAAGGGCTAGATGTTTTCCTAGGTTTACCTTCAAAACTATAGAGTGAAATGGGGTAAAAACTAAAAAGTATCACATTTCGATTTCCTTTTGTATTATAAAGGTTATTTTTATATGATGGGTTACCAACCGCAAAATATTTTGTATACATATTATTGAGTGAAATACAGGTTCAAATTTTAAACACACTTTGAAATGTTTTTTCGTATTTATTACATTTCAGATACTGAGCCAAGTCGTTACTTTTTTTAAAGAAATTTTTTTCTCTACCCGAGCGAAGCCGGCGGGCCAGCTAGTAATATATAAAAATAAGTTGCCTTACGTTCGGGCTCGATAAACTCGAGATTGGCTGGGCCGATTTTTTTTGATTTTTTGTATAAAGTTATTTTCCTTTTTGAGGATGGTCTTTTTGTGATGTTTGGTCACAATTCGGTAAAGGGAAAACCGCAAAATGCATTTTAAGTGCATTTTGTCAAATTAGTAACAAATCTTTTTGGCAGGATCTTCTGATGATGCCTAATATATAAAAATAAGTTGCCTTATGATCGGGCTGGATAAACTCGAGAATGGCTGGGCCGAATTTTTTGATTTTCTTTTATAAAGTTATCTTCCTTTTTGAGGATGGTCTTTTTTTGAAGTTTTGTCAAAATTCGGTAAAGGGAAAACCGCAAAATGCATTTTTAGTGCATTTTGTCAAATTACTAACAAATCTTTTGATAGGGTTTCGGTGAAGTTTGGTTAAAATTCTCTAAAGCGGTTTGCCATCAATGCATTTTTAGTGCATTTTTTGTTTGTCAAATTTCTAACAAATACTTTGGTAGGATCTTCTGATGATGCCTACGAAGGTTTCGATAAAGCGGTAATGTCATTCTTTTTTATCAAGCAATTAACAAACATAACAAGTTTTGTTCCTGTATTTATAATTTCTTAATTTGTCAATTTAATTTAAAATGATTTAATTTAGTTGCAATAAGTTTGTTATCTCTGACATTAACTCGGATCGATTCATTAGTTTTTTATTATTAAATTCAGTATTCAGTTCATCAGATTGGCCCAGCAATTATTAAAAAAAAGAAGAGTTGAAGAAGTGCAAGCAATGAAATATGTAAAGATAGAATCCAGGATATTGGTTAAATAAAAACATCATTAGCTATATATTTTTATTATTAATTATTATTATTGGTTTATCGAGAAACAGTAAAGAAGCCGATAAATATAATGGAATGGATTGTATTAAATTTGAGCCTGAATGATAATTCTTTTTTTATTTTCTGGTTTGGAGTGCTAATGTAGAGTGAGGATGGTTTATAAACTCGGTAACATATAACTGACGGAGTTTGCTGAATTAGCCTGTGAAGGGATCGCACCAGCGACCACTTAACTAATTGCCGCCAAACAATTAAGAATACATTCAACTTGCTTCGATATTTGATACTCGGTTTCCCGTCCATATCCATCGTATATACTTTGTCCCGTCGCGTCGGTCACCGCGTCGGCTATAGCTATAGCTATAGATCCGAATCATAATAAAAAAAAGTATTCATATTTCTATTGACACACTTTGTGCATAATATACTCATATAGTTCAACCGGCACCTTCAGTGCACGAACTATAGGAGAAATACAAAATAAACAAAAATACTCATATGACACTTTTAGTGCACGAGTATTCTTGTAACGGGTGTTTTTTAAAGAGGTTTAGAACTTAAAAAAAAAAAAACACACAAAAAATTCGAAAAAATGAATGAAATATTTATTTGATTCGATAGTTTGAACCTGGCAATTTAATGTTTAAAGGTAATTTCATGCAAATGTTGACCGCGGCTGCGTCTCAGGTAGCCCATCCGCTGAGTCCAATTTTGACATACTCTTTCACACATATCGGCCGGCATCTCACGAATGAATGCATGGATGTTGGCTTCCAGTGCGTCAATCGAAGCGGGCTTGTCCCTATAGACATTAGCCTTGACATACCCCACAAAAAATAATCTAATGGTGTCAAATCGCACGATCTAGACGGCCAGTTGACCGGCCCGAAACGTGAAATTAACTGTTCATCAAACTCGCCTCGCAATTGCGCCATTGTTTCGCGTGCTGTGTGGCATGTGGCACCGTCTTGTTGAAACCACATATCATGCAAGTCAAGAACTTCCATTTCGGGCAAAAAAAGTTTGTTATCATCGCTCGGGAGCGTTCACCATTGACAGTAACGCTGCGATTCGCATCATCTTTGAAGAAATATGGCCCAATAATGCCGCCGGCCCATAAACCGCACCAAACAGTGGCTTTTTCGGGATGCATTGGTAGCTGTTGCAATGCTTCTGGCTGATCTTCACTCCAAATGCGGCAATTATGCTTATTTACGTACCCATTCAACCAAAAATGAGCCTCATCGCTGAACACAATTTTTCGATAAAAAAGCATTTCGAACCGAGCACGAATTTTGATAGTAAAATTCAATAATTTGCAAGCGTTGTTCATTTGTAAGACGATCCATGGTTAAATTGCAAACCAAACTGAAGCTGTTTGACAGTGACACAAGGTACTGAACACACACCAGCTGTCAAAACCAGTGTTGCCAAAACCAAACCAGCTAAAAAATCACCCGTTATTTCCAATTTCAAGTGTCGTTGATTTTTGAAGCAAATGCATGGTAAGGTCAAATGCTGATTGTGCATATTGTGGAAATATCGGTAGAACGTTATCGATTATCGAAGTATGGTTGGATGTATACGAAGTCAAATAATTTTGTGTTTAAATAGGAATAATAAAAATATATTGAGAGACTTCAAACTCTGAAGCCAACGAAGTCGATTCTTTTATTTAGCAACTCGCTGGAGGTTCGATTAAGTTAAATTCAGTTGTTCAGACGCCCTACAGAGCTATCCGCTTTTGGGTTAAGGTATACTTGGCTACTCGCCGGACCAAGTCTGCTCTACGGAAAGAATACTTATACTGAACCTTCAAGACTCCCACCGAGGGGTACAACTATTACATGGCGATCTTGCCAGGAGCAGCAAAACATTATCTATTAGATGGACCGGCAAACCCAACTGGCCCTAGCAGCCAATTTAATTAAAGAAGCCCAGGCACTACTAATAGAACCAACAAGGCCCAAAGAAACCGAACAAATCAGAGTAGGTCCTAAACCCTTAACCATCGAAGAGTATTTGAGGCGAAATACTACCCGTGCTGCAGAACCAATTCCAGTACCCCCAACTCCAAAGGTACGAGCGGGAAAGAGGGTGCAGCTCAAGAAACACCTAATGGAACTGTATCGGTTGGCAAACATACCTGGCCAACCCAGCGACGTGAGGCAAAAATACTTGCGCCAGATCCAGCAAGTGAAGGGAGCAATCCGCTCCAACAAAGCAGCTAAACGGAAGCAAAAGAAAGCCGAAGAGCAGGAGTTCCACAAGCTGTTCCAGTCGATTGTGGCAACAGGAAAAGAAATCAGCAAGAGCAAAAATTAAATTTGTTTTTATTTTTCCGTTCGCAAATTCAATTTTCAAAATTTAAATTAATTTTTATCTCTCAATTTTCAATTTCTGTAATGGGTAAATCCCAGTCTAAAGTAGAAGAGGTCATCGTTAACAATAACGGGCCTCAAATTAATAAGTCCAATGATAAATATGAATATGGAATAGATGTAGCTTCTATCATAATTATAATTATTATTATTTTTCTCGCCAAATATATTAGAGACTTAATCGTAAGGAAATTTAATAAGGCAATTAGAAAAGAAATAGTCAAAAACAATATAACCAGAAGAATGTCTGTATAATTTTTTTTAAATAAAAATATATAAGCCCACAAATTTTCTTAAAATTTTTATATTGGTTAATGGATTTCTCGACTTTGGAAGAAGCTTTAGGCACACTAAAAAACTGTTATTTAAACCTAAAAAAATCCCCAAATCGCAAAAGAAAACTCGAAGGGGCAAACAAAAAATTAAAAGAAATTTTGCAGTTGTGGAATATTTTCCTTGAACACTTCACAACTTTTAATCGAAAAAATCTTACAGAACAGGTACATAAGTATCTGACTCAGTTGACATCCACGGCTAAAGATTATAGGGAGCTTGCAGAAGCAATCGTAAAAAACAATATACAAGAAAATAGTTCAGAAGAACCAGGTTCAGACCAAGAAGATCAGGAAATTAAGTCAGTCCCCGAAACTCATGAAAAAGTGCCATTATCAAGTTTGAACAAAATGGCCGAATTTGATTTCAGTAAGGCACAAAAATTGCCTGTACTAACCTGCGAAGAAAATAACAAACGCACCGAAAATATTAGGGATTTTCTCAATAATATTGAATTTTACCATGACACCTTAAAGAAAGATTCACAGACTATGCTAATCAAATTTTTGTTGAAATGTAAAATTCAAGGTAGGGCATTAACTGAACTAGGAGCCGCCAAGATCGAAACTTGAACAACTAAAAGCAAATTTAGTTTCCAAATGTGGAGACAAAGATACAATAGAAAGCATTCAGTCCAAATTAGATAGGTCGCGTCAAAGAAACCGACCTATGCGAGAATTTGTTTCTGAAATAGAACAACTGATATCAAAAATGACTGAACTGGAAATAAGTATGCAAGGGGAAGAAGCTCGAGAAACACTCACTATAGCAAATGAACATAGAGGATTAGCTTTTCTCAAACAGGGAGTTAACGATAGATATAGAATCATTCTCGATAGTGCAAGACATACTAAAATGCAAGATGCGATAACCCATTTGCTAGAGTTAGCTCCCAGTAATGTACCAATAACGGAAACTGTCAGGTATGCCCACAATACCAATTATTCCCAACACCACAATCGAAACCAAAACCGAGGGTATTTTCATAATTCCTATCAGTCAGGTTATAATAATACTAACTATCCCAACAAAAATTTTACGAGACAGAATTATTTTCGTAGTAATAAGTACTATCCCAATTCCCCAAGACAAAATAATTTTAACAATAACTATAATCAAGAATTTTCTCAATCACATCACGGAAATCCGTCATTACAAACTAATAACAATCGTCTTAACACAAACCGTCCTAATGACAATAGAAGTATACAAAGTAATAATAGGAATAATGTTAATACGAGGACTAATTTTTCCAGAGACAGAAACCCCAGTAGAAATAACACACCTACCGGTACTAACAATAATGGTCACAGAGTATTAGCATTGGGAAACGATCTACCCACCGAAGGGGAGCCGACCCATCGGAGGGGAATTAAATAATCCACCAATGCCAAATGCCATTTGCACTGCTGGAATATCAAACGGCATTTACGTTAATTTAAAACTAGACTACGATCAACGTATAAGATTTTTATAAGACACAGGAGCTTCAATTTGTGTAGTAAAAAACAGTTCAGTAAATACAAACATACCCATGTACAAAAATAAAAGCACAAAAATTCTAGGCATTTCAGGAGATTTACAAACAATAGGAACATGTAATATTCAAATCCATTTATAAAATTTTATAGTTCCATACGAATTTCACGTAGTACCCGATAATTTCCCAATTCCGGTTGAAGGTATTATAGGGGCTAACTTTCTGTTAGAGTTTAACGCAATACTTGACTTAGAGAAATTCCTATTAACAACCAAAAAGGGAAGTAACATTATTCATCTGCCCATATGCTCCCACGAGAATATTAATACCATCTCAATAGCCCCACGATGCGAAGCCACATATTAGCTGAACACAAAACACACCGCAGCTCGAGTATTTTACCCACAGCAATTATGCGAAAACGTTTTTATGTAACTCTCAAATGGGCTGAACCATTGTCCTCCCCAGCTTCAGAACACTACATTTTACGTTACAACCAGACAGATAAATCAATAAACGCTCGAGTTAATAAAATAATTAACGAAATAAATTGTGACACATTAAATAGCGAAGAAAAAGCAGAAATTGAAGCCATTTGTACCAAATACCAAGACATCTTTCACGTTGACGGTGACAAACTCACGTATACAAATATTGGCAAAGCGGATATCTCGCTTAAAAAGGATGTATCACCAAAATATTCAAAACCATATCGTCTCCCACACACACAGAAACAGGATATAAAAGAAGAAATACGAAAGATGTTAGAAAACGACATTATAGAACCATCTGTTTCACCTTGGAACTCTCCAATACTAATAGTACCTAAAAAGAAAGACCCTGTTACCGGTCTACAAAAATTCTGTATGGTGATCGACTATCGTCACGTGAACGAGCGAATTGAAGATGATAAATTTCCACTACCCAACATAACCGACATCTACGATATAGTAGGAGGAGCAGCTTACTTCTCATGTATAGATTTAAGCTAGGGATACTACCAAATGGAGTTGGATGCCAATAGTAGACCAATCACAGCGTTCTCAACAGAAGATGGTCACTACCAGTTAAAACGACTACCCATGGGCTTGAAGATCTCACCCAGCAAATTTTCCAGAATGATGTCCATAGCGATGTCAGGACTTACATATTCACGATGTTTTGTCTATCTCGACGACCTCATAGTCTTTGGTAGAAGTTTAATAGACCACAATAAAAACTTAATACAGGTGTTTGACCGGTTAAGAGAAGTAAACCTAAAAATACATCCTGGAAAATGCTCTTTCTTGCGAAAGGAAGTGTTATACCTAGGACACGTTATTTCCGATAATGGCATCCTACCCGATCCCACTAAATCCTCCGCAATGAAAAGCTACCCCACACCCACCAACGCTGATGAAGTAAGAAGGTTCGTTGCATTTGCCAACTACTATCGTAAATTTATCCCTAATTTCGCTACCATTTCCATCCCACTAAACCGATTGCTGAAAAAAGATGTCGAATTTAATTTTAATAAAGATTGTGAAAAATCTTTTGAATTGCTTAAAAAAATACTAACTAGTCCTAAAATTTTACAATTCCCAAACTTTAGCGGAGAATTTATTTTACGTACAGATGCCTCAGGTTTCGCTTTAGGAGCTGTTTTATCCAATTTCGACGATAAACCAATTGCCTATGCAAGCAAAACTTTGAATAAAGCAGAGAAGAACTATAGTACAATTGAGAAAGAATTACTAGCTATTGTATGGGCAGTTAAGCACTATCGTCCCTACCTATTCGGAAGAAAATTCAAAATTTTAACAGACCATAGACCTTTAGTGTACTTGTTCTCACTTAAAGAACCTAGTAGCAGACTAACCAAATTTAGACTACTACTAGAAGAATATAATTTTTACATAGAATATTCTCCAGGTAAGGATAATTGTACAGCCGACGCACTGAGCCGCTTAAAAATAGACTCCGAGGATTTGAGACAATTGTGCATCTGTGTTGTAACAAGAGCTCAGTCAAAAATGGAAAATAAAAATCATGAACAGAAACAAATAAATGTAAGGGATACGAAAACTGACGAACAACTCATAACCGAACTGCTTAAATTACCAGAAAATGGACTTAAAGTCATAGAGCTGAAGATTCTGGACAACTTCGAGGAAGATTTAGTTAATTTCAAGGATACGGACATTATCATTGGTCCCAACAAGGTTTTGGCGTATATCCCAAAAGAGAATTGTTTACTCCTAAAGAAGTCCAAGGACAGCACTACAACCCAATCGACAGTATTTGGCAAAATATTGTCGAGGGATGTGCAGAAACTCTGCGGATTGAACTGTATTAAAAACATATATAACGGGTGATTTTTTAAGAGGTTTAGAACTTAAAAAAAAAAAAAACACAAAAAATTCGAAAAAATGAATGAAATATTTATTTGAATCGATAGTTTGAACCTTGCAATTTAATGTTTAAAGATAATTTCATGCAAATGTTGACCGCGGCTGCGTCTCAGGTAGCCCATCCGCTGAGTTCAATTTTGGCATACTCTTTCACACATATCGGCCGGTATCTCACGAATGAATGCATGGATGTTGGCTTCCAGTGCGTCAATCGAAGCGGGCTTGTCCCTATAGACATTAGCCTTGACATACTCCCACAAAAAATAATCTAATGGTGTCAAATCGCACGATCTAGGCGGCCAATTGACCGGCCCGAAACGTGAAATTAACTGTTCACCAAACTCGCCTCGCAATTGCGCCATTGTTTTCGTGCTGTGTGGCATGTGGCACCGTCTTGTTGAAACCACATATCATGCAAGTCAAGAACTTCCATTTCGGGCAAAAAAAAAGTTTGTTATCATCGCTCGGTAGCGTTCACCATTGACAGTAACGCTGCGATTCGCATCATCTTTGAAGAAATATGGCCCAATAATGCCGCCGGCCCATAAACCGCACCAAACAGTGGCTTTTTCGGGATGCATTGGTAGCTGTTGCAATGCTTCTGGCTGATCTTCACTCCAAATGCGGCAATTATGCTTATTTACGTACCCATTCAACCAAAAATGAGCCTCATCGCTGAACACAATTTTTCGATAAAAAAGCGGATCCTCGGCCAGCTTTCCAAGAGCCCATTCACAAAAAATTCGGCGTTGTGGTAGGTCGGCTGGCTTTAGTTCTTGCACCAGCTGTATCTTAAAAGGCTTTACGCCCAAATCCTTCCGCAAAATTTTCCACGTAGTGCTGTAACAAAGGCCTAACTGCTGGGAACGGCGCCGAATCGACATTTCGCGGTCTTCTGTCACACTAGCTGATACGGCCGCAATATTTTCTTCACTACGCACAGTACGTAAACGTGTTGGTGGTTTAATGTCCAACAAAGTAAATTTGGTGCGAAATTTGGTCACAATCTTCCGAATAGACTTCTCAGAAGGTCGAGAATGCCGACCATAAAATGGAAGCAGCGCGCGATGAACATTTCGAACCGAGCACGAATTTTAATAGTAAAATTCAATAATTTGCAAGCGTTGTTCATTTGTAAGACGATCCATGGTTAAATTGCAAACCAAACTGAAGCTGTTTGACAGTGACACAAGGTACTAAACACACGTCAGCTGTCAAAACCAGTGTTGCCAAAACCAAACCAGCTAAAAAATCACCCGTTATTACTAAAAATGAAATAAAGAAGCTTGTATGCGGCCGCAAAGAGAGCAATATTAATGAATTAAAAAAATTATTAGGAGAAATATTTAAAGAAAGTAACATTAAAGTGCACATTATAGAAAAAAATATCGAAATAACTGATCCTTGTAAAAAGAAATTAATACTTAATGACTACCACATTCTTCCAACCAGTGGACATGCAGGAATAAACCGCATGCTACAAAATATAAAGAAAAAATACTTTTGGACAGGTATGCAAAACGATGTGACGACATTCGTAAAGCATTGCCCAATTTGTCAACGAAATAAATATGTTCAGCCAAAAAAACAACCAATGACTATCACATCAACAGCCGAATCGGGTTTTGACAAACTATTTTTAGATCTCGTAGGACCCTTAGAAGAATCAGAAGATGGATTCAAGTATATCCTAACTATACAAGATGAACTAACCAAATTCACGGAAGCAGTACCCATTTCAAACAAAGAAGCAAGTACAGTGGCAAAAGCTCTAGTAGAAGGTTTTATTTTAAGATACGGAGTACCACACACAGTAGCCTCCGATCAGGGAACTGAGTTTCTAAACCAGGTTTTCCAAAAAATATGTAAATTATTAAAAATAGAACAGTTGCAATCCACAGCGTATCACCATGAAAGCATAGGAGCTTTAGAGAACTCCCATAAAGTCTTAGGAGCATATCTGAGAAGCTACGTTTCAGAAAAGCATACCGATTGGAGCACATGGCTACCATACTACGTTTTCTGTTATAATACATCAGTACACTCAGAAACCGGATATACACCTTTCGAACTAATATTCGGAAGACAGTGTAACTTACCATCAAATTTGGTTAAGCAGGTAGAACCTGTGTATAACTATGACGATTATGTGATTGAGTTAAAACATAAATTACAAATCGCTTATAAAGATGCTCGAGAAATTCTGATAGGCAAAAAGATAGCAAGAAAAAATAGATTTGATCTAGAGAAGCGAACAAAAAGCTCAAATTTTGAAATAGGAAGTTTAGTTTTACTTAGAAACGAAAATAGAAAGAAACTTGATCCAATCTACATAGGTCCATACGAAGTTTTGTCCCAAAAAGGTGTGAATTGCGATATAAAATATGAAAACAAAAGGATAACAGTTCATAAAAATAGACTAAAGCCATTTTATATATATATTTAACTCTTATCTAAATATTAAAAGTTGACAAGAACTTTCTAGACTAAGACGAATTCCATTAACTAATAATAAAAACAAAAAATTTATAAAAACTTGTAAACACGAAATAAACTTGTAAAAAAAATAATATTAATATGATGTATAGATAAACTTGTAAATATAGATTAACATAAACTTAGGTGCACCTGGGAATAAAAAAAAAAGCAGAAAGTGCAAAAACAAATTACGACGTCTTTTATATAATTTTTAATAAAGCATGCATAGAAACTAAGTTATATTGTTAAAGAAACTAAAACAAATTAGAAGAAGTCAAATGTATTAAATAAGTCACTTAAAAATTAATTGTAAAAAATTAAAATCGAATGATTGTAAAAAAAAAAAATGTATATATTATATACATATTACATAATTAATAACACAAACTAATGCATGAAAAAAAAATATACGATTCTACAAATATAGTATTCGAAAAAAAAAAAAAGAAATTATATAAATATAAAAACAAAATACAGATCTCTATTGTACAGGTGGCGCGTAAAAGAAGAAATCAAGACTTGTCATGATTTCTCCTTTTTCTCCCAGGAAGGGTGGTGTGAAGGGATCGCACCAGCGACCACTTAACTAATTGCCGCCAAACAATTAAGAATACATTCAACTTGCTTCGATATTTGATACTCGGTTTCCCGTCCATATCCATCGTATATACTTTGTCCCGTCGCGTCGGTCACCGCGTCGGCTATAGCTATAGCTATAGATCCGAATCATAATAAAAAAAAGTATTCATATTTCTATTGACACACTTTGTGCATAATATACTCATATAGTTCAACCGGCACCTTCAGTGCACGAACTATAGGAGAAATACAAAATAAACAAAAATACTCATATGACACTTTTAGTGCACGAGTATTCTTGTATTTCCAATTTCAAGTGTCGTTGATTTTTGAAGCAAATGCATGGTAAGGTCAAATGCTGATTGTGCATATTGTGGAAATATCGGTAGAACGTTATCGATTATCGAAGTATGGTTGGATGTATACGAAGTCAAATAATTTTGTGTATAAATAGGAATAATAAAAATATATTGAGAGACTTCAAACTCTGAAGCCAACGAAGTCGATTCTTTTATTTAGCAACTCGCTGGAGGTTCGATTAAGTTAAATTCAGTAGTTCAGACGCCCTACAGAGCTATCCGCTTTTGGGTTAAGGTATACTTGGCTACTCGCCGGACCAAGTCTGCTCTACGGAAAGAATACTTATACTGAACCTTCAAGACTCCCACCGAGGGGTACAACCATTACAAGCCATTACATCCGAAAAAAATAGTGATAAGTTCATCTTTCGTCGAAGTGAATTGGAAAATGTTAATGACATCAATAATAAACTACTAGCAATATCTACTGGAATTTATCCATTTCAGTTCTTGGGAAAAACTTCTGCGGTTCTATTCTGTATAGAATAAAATAACTCGGAAGCCGAAAAACTTTTTTTCAACAAATTTCCAGCAATGTTTTTAAATTGATTTGTGTATTTTTATATTTTTAGTAATTTTTTTTTAAATCAATATTCGAAGAACAAAACTAACCCGGAGTCGATTACGTCTTTTGTTTCGAATGAAATTAAAAACGTTCTTTTAAAATTTCTGTAGTGAACAAAACGCTTAACTTTTTTTAAGTCCTTTCTGCATTTAACGGCGTTATCCATCCGTCTATATTAATTAAGCTCTTATCTTGCTTTGTTTGTTTCTTTGTGATGGCTGATCTCAGAAACAACATATCCAATTTTAAAAATTCTTTTGCTGTTTGAAAGATTATTTTAAAAGAATAAGTCCTAGGTATAAAATTTTGTAAAAAAAATTGTGTTTGTAGGGGTCAAAACAAGAAGATGGTGTCGGATTTTTAATTTTTCTTTTTATGTTTGAAAAGGTTTACTTAGAGGATGGGTTCAAGGCTAAATGTTTTCCGAGATTTAAACTCATATCTATAGGAAACAAAACAGTATTCGATTTCGATTTCTTTTTGTGTTATAAAAGTTATTTTTCTAGGATGTGCTTGTTGCTACACATTTTTCAAATCAAGCTTTCCTTCTAGGGTGAAATGGGTAAAAACAAAAAGGGAATCCAATTTTGAAAAAAAATTATTTGGAAAAGTTATAATTAAAGAATTTATATATTAAATGCAAAATATTTTTTGTATTTTATTTGGTGAAATACGGTTTCAAATTTAAAACGCACTTTTTGTGAATGGAATTTTATATATAGTATGGGTTTCGAAATCACTGGCTTAATATTTAAAAAAAAATAAGTTATTCCAATTCAAACAAATATCTCTTTGTTTGAAAAGTTATTCTTAGGATTTAGGACCAGATAATAATAATAATGATAATAATAATAATAATAATAATAATAATGATAATAATAATAATGATAATAATATTAATGATAATAATAATAATGATAATAATAATAATGATAATAATAATAATGATAATAATAATAATGATAATAATAATAATGATAATAATAATAATGATAATAATAATAATGGTAATAATAATAATGATAATAATAATAATAATGATAATAATAATAAATATAATAATAATAATGATAATAATAATAATGATAATAATAATAATGATAATAATAATAATGATAATAATAATAATGATAATAATAATAATGATAATAACAATAATGATAATAATAATAATGGTAATAATAATAATGATAATAATAATAATAATGATAATAATAATAAATATAATAATAATAATGATAATAATAATAATGATAATAATAATAATGATAATAATAATAATGATAATAATAATAATGATAATAATAATAATGATAATAATAATAATGATAATAATAATGATAATAATAGTATGTGTATTGTGGTACAGAGATACCCATCGCTACCCGCATCATTATGCTGAAGCTAGGTAAGAGGACAAACCTTAGGTGTAAGAATATCACCACTTGTTTAGCAAGAAAACAAATCTGGCCAGTAATAGATTTAAAGCGATCTTAGTGTTTAATATCTCTAAGGAGATTGCATATCAGCTTCATAAAATGTACTTTCACAACGGGAAACTGTCTTATAGGTAAGCACGCAAAGTGTCTTGGCGTATTTAATGATTGAAGAGTCGACTCATCTTTTATGTACTTGTCTTGCTCTATCTCATAGACATATCATTGCTCTCCACCTTGGAGATTTCTGCTTCAATGATCCTAGTGATTTAATAAAAGTAGGCGTAGGTAGTCGTTTACACTTCATGACAAGCTTCAAATGGTTCACCGAGTAGGGAAAAGGTTCCCTAGATCCATGTGGTATCACAATGAACTAACTTTATAGTTTTCATTCTTTTAACCAATGTGTTTTAATTTTCTTTTTTGTTGCTTACAGGGGAGTTGTTGCAGTATCTATGGACATTCTTCAATTGGATATAAACCAATGCCCTGACTGGTATTATGAACCAAACGCTTTTAAAAATACAGACAAATGTGACAGACAATCATCTTATGTAAGTAATTGTTTATTTCAAATTCAATAATAGAGATTTTTCACTTGTCTTTTATTTATTGTATCAAAAAACAAAAATCCTAAAACTTTAATTATTTAAGGAGCAGTTGTAGAAACGTGATTCAAATTTTGATCCGTGGTTCAACAATTTCAACTTACCAATTTCTTTACAACGCTATTAGTACTGCTTGATGCAAGTATTTGTAACATCAGCCCTTTCATGAATTCCATCGTAATCGGAAGCTTTTGCGGATCCTGAAAAGGCCATCACCAAATCTGTTCGTAATGGCAATTTGTATGAAATTTTTCACAACGATGGATTCTGTGATGGTTTTTTTTTTTGGGATTCTTAACTACTTTCCGCTTCGATGGAATTCGTGATAGGGCTGATAAGTTCTGTTCTCTTCGGGTTTTTCACCTTAAGATACTTGGAAATATTAGTTAACATGTCACAGTCATCATCTGGCGTAATGTTAGTTAACAAAATAAATAAAGCATAATACACTGCTAAAGACAACAAATAATATACAAAACTACAAAACACTATTACAAATCAAACATTAAACATTGATTTAAAAGAAACAAATTCTAGTAAAAAAATATGTGTGTGCAATTCACACACGGCAGAAATGAAACCTCAGTAAGAATGAAATAAATTTAGAGTACTAGGAGTGTTGGGATAATTATATGGTTTATTAAATTTTTGTTCAAAGTGTTGGACGATGAGTGAATCTCTGATAATGGTTCATGTACCTGCTTTCGTAGTCACTGTATAATAATCTCCTATTATTATTTTTCCATAGCCGAACTCATTTTGCAAAATAATAATACGTAAAATATTACGTAGTGGAACTACTGTACAAGTTTTTCTTTTTTTTTTTTGGCTTCTACCATATTTTTCCTGCGATATCCCGATCTTTTGGAAACAATTCATTGCGCTCTTTGAAGTACCAATTTTTATCAATCAGGGGCTTTTCGCAAAAACACTTGGGAAAAACCAAATGTCAACTCAGTTTAACTTTAACTTAATATATATGCAGTGAACCTATTGAATGGCCTCAAAGAAATCCGATATTTTTTTAGTAAATATGATCAAAGTAATTATTATAAAATAAAAAATAACACTTTAAGAAATTGATCACACAATGAGTCGGTTTCAATTAATTAATTTTAATTTAAGAAAATTACACAACACAAAAAAAAATTGAAAGCTTACTTGGATGTACTTCGAGACGACCAGCGTCACATCAGCATTCACGACTGCAATGAGAAGTCAGCTTTTTGTGTTACGTCATAACAGATTTGGCAACAAATAAACGTACATACATAAATAACAAGAGCGTAAACTTCTACAGCCGTATTTATAAAGAAATTTTAAAGGCTTCGTAACTTTAAAATGCCTCTAAGTTGCTCTTATGTGCGAAATCGGTATCTATAATCAATTTTCACTTTTAAGCAACGTTACTTAAATGCATCTTAACTTAAACGCCATTCACCACGTTTAAAGGTTACTTAAAGCCATTTTAAACATATTTTGACATTCGAGACTAATGGTTTTTTTTATTTCAGAAATATAGGTATACCTATGTATGTTTGTGGGTAGAGTTTTCATATTTTTGCTGTGGATAGCTAATGAAAGTTCTAAGATTTTTGGTTTCCTTTTGTAAAATGAATTGTAAAATAAATTGTTTCGATTTATTTACATATTTTTCTATCAAAAGGCCAAGGTGCGAATCAAAGAATTGGATAATAGGGTTTCTGAACACAAACATCAAAGCATCAGAAACCAAAATGGAACCATGTTTCATTTCGTTTCCATTTAGTATACCAGTTGCTTCTCTTTCTTTCTTATAAGTACATGTGCTCATCTTTTGTTTTGCATTTGTTTGCATGCTGTCAAAAAACAGCTGAAAAGAACGTATTAGTGAGTTTTATCACGTTACGTTACATTTCAATCGTTTCGTTAAGTAGCAATGGAAAATTGATTATAGATGAGAATTTAAGTAACGTTATTTAAAGGCAACTTAAATATTTAAGCAGACTTAACTAAATGACCTCTAAGAGGCATTTTAAGAAAATCTAATAAGTTCGGTTGCTAATGTATGCGGTTAAGTAAATTAGAATTAATGTTGTCGTTGTCTAAATCCAGTGCATCTCTGTCTTTCTGTATATACTCGTAGTAAGCTTCATACGCATCAAGTCGACGATCATCGTTCCCCTGCTTTAAAAGCTTAAGGTTCTCTTTGCTCGCGCTCACAATCTTGTGTCTATCCACAATAGCGTGATGAGCTACAGCAGACTTACTCGGTTGATTAAGTTTTATACATTGTATGTGCTCACTATAACGTTCTTTTATGCTACGTTTTGTTTGAACATAATAAACTTTGCTACATTCATTGCATTGAATTGCATAAATTCCCGATTTTTCAAATTTTTCAGTTTTATCTTTTGCCGAGCCTAATAAATTGCTTTATTTGTTATCACTTCTATAAACCCTTTCTAGTTTATGGTCGCAGAAAACTTTTTTCAATTTATTAGTAATTTTTGAAGCAAAGGTCATAGATACACGTTGGGTCTTTTCTTGGTTTGATGCACTCTGTGAAAAAAGGATGGTGTAGTTCCAATTCTTCACTTTTTTGGAGTGCTTATTAATGAGTTTATCAACCATTTCAGTTTTATAGCCGTTAATTCGAGCCATTTCTTTTATAGGCTCATACTCTTTTTTATAATTTTCAACTGACAGTGGCAAGCGGCATAATCTGTGGACCATCGGATGATACGCTTCCATTTTGTGTTGAATTGGGCAAAACGAATCGTTTGTGATTGTTCGCATTGTGCTAGTAGGCTTATGGTACACCCCTATTTCAATTAATTTACCTACTCGCTGCAACTAAAGATCCAAAAATGGGAATCTTCCATTACTTTATAGTTCACAAGTAAATTTTATGGATTCAAATTCACCATTTAAAACATCTAAAGTCTCAAGTATTTTATCCATATTTACAATAGCACAAACATCATCGACATAACGTACCCAGTACCGTGGAAGTAGATGTTTTCGTTTTAATGCCATTTCCGACTACACCATCCCTCAGTCGGTTTTTGAAAAAAATTTTCAAGTAACAATTCCAACAAGATCCACTTGGGAAGATAATGAATTCTTGAGAGATGAAGCAATTCACTTCTACACGGATGGCTCAAAAACCGAAGAGAGGGTAGGTGGCGGCGTGTACTCAGAACGACTAAACATTAGTCTCTCCTTCCGTCTTCCTGATCATTGTAGCGTGTTCCAAGCGGAAATGCTGGCGATAAAAGAAGTTTTATCTTGGCTCAAAGAAAACGTAATATCTACTTTGAATATCCGTATCTTCTCAGATAGCCAAGCTGCCCTTAAATCATTAGGATCTGTTTCTACAAACTCCGTAACTGCCCGAAACTGTCGATCGTCTCTAATGGAGATGGCAGAACAGTTCAACATTCACCTTTTCTGGGTCCCATGACACAGAGATATTCTAGGAAACTGTAAAGCCGATGAACTCGCCAGGATACGAACTAGTACACCAATATCACCTAACAAGATGAATATTGGAATACCGATCGCTACGTGTAAACTTATGCTTAAGCAAGATTCCAGGATTATGACAAACAGCAGATGGACAGGTATCACTACTTGTCTGGCGACAAAACAGATCTGGCCAAAATTGGATCCGAAGCGATCGAAATGTTTGTTATCTCTGAGTAGATTGCATATTAGCTCCACAATTGGTGTCATTACTGGACACTGCCTCATAGGTAAACACGCCAATAGACTCGGTGTTTTTTCAAATGATTTCTGCAGAAGCTGCATGGACGAGGAGGAGGAAGAAACTATCCCACATCTTCTTTGCTCATGTCCTGCTCTTTCTCAAAGACGCAAAACACACTTAGGAAATTTTTTCTTCAATGATCCCAGTGACTTAAATAAAATCGACATTCACAGTCTCCATCGCTTTATTAAAAGCTCCAACTGGTTTAATTAACGAGGATTATCTCGCATTCTCTATGTGGTATCACAATGGGCCTATTCTATTCTATTCTAAGTGTGTCAGCAGTTTTCCTGACAGCCACCTTAACCTAACCTAACCTAATGCCATTTCAAAATTAGCCATAAACAATTCAGCTTTTAGTGGACTTAATGGGTTTCCCATGTTCGTTCCTAGTTCCACTTAATTAATTTTGTGTCTAAACTGAAAAAAGTTTTGCTTCATACAAACCTTTGCCGTTTCCAAGTAAATAAGTTTTTTTTTCAACTTCACAGTCAATATTATCAAGATGATATTTAAGTACTTCCAATGCTTTATCGACTGGAATACTTGGAAATAAGGAACACACGTCAAAGCTGACTAATTTTTCATCGGGATTAAGCTTTAAACCACGTATTTTTTTTCACAAATTCAAAAGAGTTTTTAACAGATAAGCTTTCCAACTGTGGTAACTGTTTTAGTTCTTTTACCAACCACCTCGCTACTTTATATGTTGGCGCATTTTCATTAGAAACAATCGAACGCATTTTCTTACCTTCCTTATGGATCTTAGGAAGAGCATAAAGTTTTGGCAAAGAAGGGTTCGACACAACTAGTATTCTACCGACGCGTTCACTGAAAACTTTTTTAATTTTTTGGCGAAGTGCAACTGCCTCACGTATCTTTGTTTTTAGCGGGCTTTTTCTTATTTCCGAATAATTGCACTCAGTTATCAAATCACACACTCTTTCATTATAATCAGATTTATTAATAACAGCAACATTATTGCTTTTATCGGCTTTCACGTATAAAACATTTTTGTTTTTAAAACTTTCAATCACATTTGTTTGTTGATCAAAGTAGCATATCAGAATAACAGTGCATTTTCCAAGTTGGTTTTATATGTATCCCAAACTGACTAACAAATGGCTCTGCATTATAAAGCGGGATACGTAGAATAAATATCAAGGGAGAAAAAGAATATTGTGGCAAAATGACTGAACTTATTCAAATAGCCGACAGGTACTTGAAATCGAAAAAAAGAAACAAAAACTGAAAAATATCTTTTAATTCTAATTTTGATCGATTTTGGCTTTCATTCATTTCCATTCGTTTTTTCATCCGTTTTTTTATGACAGTTATGGAGGCACATAGCTATTGAAATAGTTACCTTTACTATATTCATACAAAGATATTTATGAACTGTTTTGTTTACGTTGAAAATTTGTATTATTCATTTCTTATGAATTGGTTGGTTAAATTTATTAATTTGTTCTCTATGTTTTTTGGTACGTATTTAAAACCAACAATAAACTTTCTAGGAGTCTGGAAAAAATATTTTTTTATTGACTTCCAGTTAGAAGTAATTTTAACTGTGGGAAAATGTTTTCGTCTTCAATTTATTTTATAAACAATGACAACTGAAAGTATTTGTAAAAATACTAACATCTTTTAAAGCAAAAAACAATGTCTTAAAAAAAAAAAAAAAACAAAAAATTCAAAAATATTTTTCGGTTCGCCAATCTTAAGATCTCAAGCAATGATATTGAATTCAGGTTAATTTTATTCTGCTACAAACAATTAATCAACAATGTTTTTGTCTCGAAAGCAAGCAAATATTTTGTCTGTACTGATGACTTTTTAAAAACAAGATAAAATCGATTGAGGTTAATCGGTTGCCCTCATTGAATAATGTGTCAGCAGAATATCTAGCAACGTCAATGGTTTCAACAATACTATCGAGTTGTTCTGCTACCAATTCAGGGTATTCCAATCTATACTTGATACATACATTTATGAAGCGCGTTTGAAAGTGTAGTGCAGTGCTTGGAGTGTGCATCTAAACCTGCTTTTTAAAAAGCTAATCGTTCGCTTAATTATACTGGGACCCTGTGCATACTTCCTGTGTGTCCTGAAATTTGCTTTTTCCTACTAACCTTTCTTCGGCATTGCAGTATGGTGTCATTAAATACGGTGATAGAGGGAACCCTCCGTCTTTTATAAAATGTGCAAGAATACAATGTAAATTAAAATTAACATGAAACATTATTTTTACCAAGAATCCGAAAGTCAGTACGGCCACCACGGTAGTCCCCCAATTTTGATTTCAACGAGGACATAATATATTGCATATATTTGCATCGTGCGACGATCCTGGATTTTTCGAATTTATATTATTATTTTAAGCGGTCACACATCTTTAAAACAAAACTGGAAGTTAATAGTAAACTTACTAAAATGAAGAAAAAGTTTACAAGCGTAGCATTGGTGCTATAGAATCCTTTCCTGTTGTAGTAGTACACATGTCTAAAATCTTTATTCGGGCCAATAGCAACAATAACATTTGGAATACTGCTCTTTTGAAAAAAATATATCTTGGTCTGACAAATAGTTAAATTTTATTCATTTAGGACAAATATTTGTTTCCAAGACATTTAAAACTTCTTTGAAAACAACCGAAACCTTTGATTGCGCCATACCAATGTTAAAATCGTTCCCAACATTCAACTTGTAGCTTCTTTGGGCAAAAAATCCTAAGACAGCAGCAAATTTTAGTATGTTCGGGATAGATTGTTGTCTTGTTCTTGGTTTAAACTTGTACAGGGTGTCCGCCGGGAAAGTATACTACTCTGTTTGTCTCCCAGTAATTCCATTGTAATCCTGGCTGTATGCGATGTCGCACCGTCTTGTTGATGTCGCACCACATGTTAATCAAGACCATAGCATGCAGTTGTAGCGTTAAAAAGTTTTCAATCATATCACGATATCGCTTCCCATTCACAGTTACCTGAGCACGGCGCGCGCTACAAAAATTGTTAGACCAAACTCTAACAAGGTTATTAGAAGGAAAGACATCAGAGGAGATAACCAGAATTGAAGGACAGTCTTTAACACTGTACACCAAATGGGGATGTGATGGTGTCTGTGGACAACCACAATACAGTCAATCATTTGACAATGAAGAAACTTCGGACGCTAATATGTTTATGACATCTTTGGTACCAATTCAAATGACTGGAGGATAACAGGGATATTATTGTGTGGAACAACGATCGACCATCCTCTACAAGATACTGCAGAGCCATCCAATTTCCTTTTGTTAAAGAAACTGCAGAAATCATTCGAAACGAGAAACAATGAATAGATACGGAAATCAGTAATTTAACTCAGACGATAATTCAAATAGGCGAACGTCAGTTTACAATCGAACACGAACTCATATTCACAATGCTGGATGGGAAGACAGCCCAATCTGTAACAGAAACTCCTGCAGCTTCTTCCTGTTTCATATGTGGAACTAAACTTCTGGAATGAATAACCTGACAAATATAAGAACCAAAGCTGTAAACAGGGAAGCTTTCAAAATGGGAATGTCTCCTCTTCACGCTCGGATAAAATTTATAGTGTATCCTCCATGTTGCCTACAATTTGCCATTTAAAGCATGTAGAACCAACAATGAGACCCGCCATATTAGAGATGCTCAGAAGAAGAAAATTCAGCAGGAGTTTCGTGAAAAACTGGGCATCATTGTCGATCTTGTAAAACATGGTACGGGGACAAGTAATGACGGCAACACCTCCAAAAGATTTTTTGCAAATCCAACAATGACTTCAGAAATCACTGGAGTTAGTGAATCCCTCATTCGGCGGTTTGCTGTTATCCTTGAAGTAATAACGTCGAATGAAAAATTAGATTTCAAAAAATATGCAGCTTACACGTGGAAAACTGCTGAACTGTTTGTTGAGAAATATAAATTGTACAATATGCCAGCAACCGTACATAAGGTTTTGATCCATGGAGAAGAAATACTCGTAATTAAAAGCTGTGCATTTCCTGTTGGATCGCTCTCCGAGGAAGCCCAAGAATGCCGAAATAAGAATTATAAAGCCTACCGCAGGTTTCATTCGAGAAAATGCAACCGAATTGCGACAAATGAAGATGTGATGCATCATATAATAATATTTTATTCAAAATAAAAAGTTAAGATTTTACTAAAAAAAAACTTTTATTTAAATATAACATCAAAACCCTCAAATTTTTTATAAAAATGTCAATAACTTTTTTTCTAATAATTATTTCTTGACCAAATTTTGACCAAGCATATATAAGACTAATTTTAACATGTGTGTCAAATTCCATTAAAATTCGTTAAATAGTTCAGATTTTACAGACTTTTTTCCGCTCTCCCATACAAACATCAAAACCCTCAAATTTTAGAAAAATGTCAATAACTTTGTTTCTCATTATTTTTTTTCAACCAAATTTTG
The DNA here is from genome assembly GCA_946251815.1 of Dasysyrphus albostriatus. Taxonomy (NCBI): domain Eukaryota; kingdom Metazoa; phylum Arthropoda; class Insecta; order Diptera; family Syrphidae; genus Dasysyrphus; species Dasysyrphus albostriatus. The sequence continues at coordinate 105,220,711 of OX276335.1, read as the reverse complement.
ACTAAATATGTATAAGATTAATCTAAACATGTTTGCCAAATTTCATTTAAATCCGTCGAACCGTTCAGATAAAACAGACTTTTTTCCGCTCTCCCATACAAACCGAACCACTGTGCGGCGTCGAATTGAGTTGATGGTTGATGGATTGTTTTGAACACTTCATTGAGTAGCAGTAATGTTTTCAGCCGATCTTGCAGTACGTTGTGGTCCATGCTTGGGCCTATCACATACAGACCCTCTTTCTTCGAAATCATTCACTACACGATAAATAGTGCGTTTTGTTGGCACGTTGTTTCTCCCAAAAATTTCATCTAACTTTCTCATCGTCACAGTAATCGATGATTAATTTTGATAAAATTATCGAATTATCGAATATTTTTCCATAATTTCCACTACTGAAATGAATCAGCCTAGTAGAAGACTTAGCATTAAGGATGGACTTGTTGAATTATTGATTCGGTTTGGGTTTTAACTTGTCGTTGATATCTAAAATTACATTAAGGAGGGCTTCTTTCGAAAGTCTAAGTTTTGGTTAAATCTAATAGCGAGCCAAATCGAATTTGTAATTTACCTAATTAAAAAAGATTTTTTATTTACATAAATATGTTCTGCCAAATCCATTGGATTTGAATCATCGCGTAATATTCTTCGAATATTTGCTTGCTCTAAAGTATTTTTTTATTCAATTTCATTTTCACCGAAAAATAGTTCCTTAGTATGCATGCGTTTGACTTTGGATCCGTTAAAAATTTAATCAACTAGGAATTTGTGATTCACTGAAAATTTGATAATCAAGACCAATTTTGACAACCAAAATACCACGATTGTCAATTTGAACCATCCACAATACATCTTAATTCTGAAGAGCGTTCACAGTTCATTAAAAATTTTGATTACTGACAATGGTTATACCAATTCATCAATTTCATTGACAGTTGACTGAAATTGATGATTGATAACCGTAATAGGGCTGTATATTAAATATTAATAAAAAAGCATTTCAAATACTTTGATCTACTTATAAGTTAAATATATTTGCAGTGTGTTCCAATTCTTGGCCGTGGATATACGCCTGGAGGCTATAAATGTGAGTGTCTACAAGGTTACGAGTATCCATTTGAAGATCTAGTCACATACTACGATGGTCAACTAGTTGAAGGTGAATTTGAAAATATTGTTGCTGATATTCCGAATCGATACGACATGTTCAAGTGTCGTCTTGCTGGTGCGTCTACCATTCATGCAGCTGCATCTTTAATAATATCTCTTCTTAGTATCACATTAATTCTGGTGTTCAGATATACAGGAATCTATTGACCTTCAATAGGCTAGATAAAATATATTGGTTAGTAGCACGAATAATAATCTCTGAAGTAAAATCAATCCGTCCAAAAGCTATCAGATGTGCAGATATAAATTTAAAGATTCTTCCATTTTATGCATAATAAAGAACCAAATTAAAGCAACAACAAGTTATCCTTTAAGTTAGAACATTTGAAAAAGGATAATGAAACAAATTTTTATTAAGATTTAAAACGCAAAGATATACAATAATTTTTATTAAACTATTTAACATAACTTAAAACCATGCACATAATAGATGTGTTTAATGATTCTGTTCGGAACAGAAAAGTACAATAGGTATTGTGTGTTCCATGAGTAAAAACCTTGCCCCAAACTGTTCTACATTCTGTCACTTTGTGTTCCATGAAGTTTTTCAGAACAGTTCAGGGGTGGAGCAAGTGAGTGACAAATGTCAAAGTACCAGCTGATTTGTTTGTTTGGGATAATAATAAGCTACAATTTATTCCAGAAGTACTTTTATTGTATTTTTGGACTTAACATGGAGAAAAAGACATAAAAGAATATAAAAGGTGTGAATTTATAAAAAAATTGAATTTATAATAAATTTGAATTGAAAATTAATGCAAATAACTGTAAATTCACAAACGGATCGTTGCAGAGATGATGCACAATCATTTCTGCCAAACATTCATAAATGCATAAAACCCGCATCACTTTTTGCGTAACGTGTTCATTATTTATTTGAAATTGCACAGCTGATAGGCAACGGTACATTCAGTACAAAAGTTAAATATTACCAAAAACCAATTGAAAATAATGGTCCTTTGATGAAACTAGTCATTAATGGTTCATTTGTCATGAAAAGCAATAATCAGAAAAATCTATTAAAATATTTGTGGTAAAAGGGTTAATTTTTTGGAGGGTTGGAGTTATAGTGGCATTATTACCATTAATCCTGTGACAAAACTGGTTCCCCCATGAATTTTGGTAAAAATGTGTTATGAACTATCGGAATGAAGAATAAAACAAGTATAAAAATACCAAAGGTAAAAGGGCGTTTTTTTGTGGGTGAAGGATAGTATATTTTTTCAAATAAAAAGTATTGTTTTCATAAAATCAATTAAACATCATCATATCATTTTTGCCACAGGTTTTATGGTTATAAATCTAGCACTACACCAACCTTAAAAAACCTTTCATCACAGATATTTTTATGGATTCTTCTGATTATTACTTTTCATAACAAATGAGCAATTGATGCCAAGTTTCATCAAGGAACTACTATTTTCAATTGGTTTTCGTTAATATATAACTTTTATATTGAAAATATAAACACATCCGTTCATAAAAATGACAATAACTTTTTTCATGGACGCCGCACACTGGGGCAGATCGACCCTGGTAGTGGCATTTGGTCAGCTAATATTTCACCGTATAGCTTTCGCAGCGTTCACTTGTGGTGAACCTAGTGTAGTGGTTATTTCTGACTTTTTTCTGATATATATAATATATGGGTGATTCTACGAAAAATGGAATAAAATGATCAACGTAACAGTTTTTGAAGCAAAAAGTCGTATAACCTAACTGTATATGAACTTTAGAACTTTCTTTCACATTATTGAAAACGGCCAGTCAAAAAAATTAAAAACAACGATTTAATAGCCTTTTTTAAAAACAGGTGTTCCATAGAACTGAACATTTTTTTAATTTTTATTCTTTTAAGCCGATTTTTTTTTAAAAAAATCCTACCCCTCACTTTAATGGGGAGAAATATACCCCTCCAACACATTTTTTGTTTCGACCGAACCTGTGCCCTCTAGTACTTTTATACAATTTATGCAAAACACCCTGTGTAAATTTTATTAAAATTTCTTAACCAATTGAAAATAAGAGTAAGTTCATGCGATCGAGTCCTGCTTTTTTTTTACATGTATTTAAGAAGAAAGGCAGCATTTTGTGCGCATTTTTGGGGCCTCAAGAGATAAAATCAGTAATTAAAGGTCAGGGGACTGAGGCCAGTTGACTGAGTATTTTTACAGTTTTTACCACTAAAACATGTTAACGCATTGTACGAACAAAATAAAAAAAATTATATAATTAAGGTTTTATTAAGACTATATTAATATGCATCGACTCGGAACATTACTTAATTGAGCCCAAGAACGTATGCGGATATCTATGACGCCACAACACCGAACGGATGCTGTGAAAAGATTTGATGTCGCGAAGTTAAAATCGGAAAAGATCGCTAGGACCTTTGCTGACCAAGTCTCCCGTAACCTTTCAGCAGCTCCCCCACCAGCATAAACTGCAGAGGACCAGTGGAAACACGTCAAGCCATCAGAAGTGCCGCCACTGATGTGCTGGGTTTCACTAGGCGACCACAACGAAACCCCTGGTTCCATGAAGAATGCTGGCTGGCGCATGCAGCCAAGAACGAGGCCTACCAGTCAATGCTACAGACTAGAACCAGAGCTGCTGAGAGGGCAGACCATGAGCTCGACGGGCAAAAATGAAAGGAGGAACGCCGACTTCTCAGGAGGAAAAAGAGAGAGCATGCGAGAGGGCAGTCGAGTCTATTGAGAACTGTAGCGGTAAGGGGGACGTTCGATAGTTCTACCAAAGGGTGAGGCAATCTACCCAGGGTTACAAGGCCATAACGGAAGCCTGCCGGGATGAGGGTGGGAATATGGTGGTAGGCGCACAGTGGGTGCTGAGGATCTGGAAACAACACTTTTCTAGACTGCTAAAGGGCGATGATAGCCCAAATTCCGCTGCGAGGCACAATAATCCATTCAACCTGGATGACGATGGTCAAAATTTCCGTCCACCCGACCTAAATGAAGTGCGATTAGCGATAGCTAAGCTTAAGGCGTTCAAGGCTGCTGGTGCAGATGGCCTGCCAGCCGAGCTATTCAAAGCAGGGGGAGATGACTTGGTAGGGAGTATACACCAACTTATCTTCAAAATTTGGTCGGAAGAAAGTATGCCCGATGAATGGAACCTCGGTATAGTGTGCCCCATCCACAAGAACGGAGATGCTCTAAATTGTTCCAACTACAGAGGTATAAGTCTCCTCAACGTCGCATACAAAATCCTGTTATCTTTACTGTGTGATCGCTTAAAACCATTTGTCAACGATCTGATCACATATTGAAGGTAATATCATTAGTGTTTTCATTTTTGTTCAGTTCTGCGCATATCTCAAAATCAGTGGAAAATGGTGGATCCCGTGTTATGTGACTGAAAATTATTGTATGTTATGTGTGTATTCCTTTGTTACTTAATAAGAAAATAAAAATGTTTCGAGATATTTAATGTTTATAATTATTATTTTATTACTTTGACAGTAAGAAAATTTATTTTTAATGTTATTTAAATAATTTCTTTCGTGTTTGTTGTTCTTGTAATACGGCAGACATCATCATGACAGTTCTCATTTTAGACAACCTGCGCAATATAATACCTTCTATTTATGTACTGTGCCTATCAGCGTGGTTTAAGGCCTGGTAAATCAGCCTTCGATCAAATGTTCGCACTCTGACAGATTTTGGAAAAAAACCCAGGAGTTTCAAATCGATACACCGAAAAAAATAATTTCATAAAACAACTGTAAAATCAAGATTTTTGGGTGATAAAAGTCGTCCAACATTACAAAATGTTAATTTAACATTTTAAATGTTATATTGATATTTTTAAATATGAAATTTATGTGAGAAAATTGATATTTTTTATCGTTGTTTTAACATTATAAATATCAAATTGATATTTTGTAATTAGTATTTATTATTATCAATTTATTCATTTTACTTCTTGCCCTCTAGGCTGTGCCAGCGTTCTGTATTTCTCGCATAGAAAGAAATTTATTTTGTTTTCAATAACACCAAAATTAAATACATAATACAGGGTGGCGCACGAATCGTGCTACAAAAATAAAACGTAATAACTTTTTTTTCTGTGTGAGTAATCGGCTTATTTTTTTTTATTTTGTAGGTTACTATTTAGATTTATAAAAATGGATGCTTGGGATACGGAGAAAAGAATTTGGATAGTGCAACGGTACCATGCTTTGCAGTCCGTCATTTCCGTCCAAAGGGAATTTAGGCGGGAGTTTGGCGGTAATCCCCCGAGTAGATGGACCATTATGAGGTTTGTAAACATGTTTGCCGAATCTGGAAGCATCGCACGAAGGCCGTACCACCGAGATGCCAATGTTCGGGTTCAGGATACAATCGCAGCAGTAGCATCTGCAATACAGGCCAATCCGAGCGTTTCGACCCGAAACTTATCGGGGCAAATTGGAGTTAGTAGACGGTCATTACAACGGATACTTCATGACGATTTAAACTTGTTTCCGTACAAAGTCCAAATTACTAGCAAGTTAAACCCTCAGGATTTGCCTGTTCGCCTGGAATTTTACCAAAAAATGATATCAATGGCCGAAGAAGACAACACATTGATCAATTGTTTGTTCATGTCTGATGAGGCCCATTTTGATCTTAACGGCAATGTAAACAAGCAAAATTGCCGTATATGGAATGAGTCTAATCCAGAAATGCTCCATGAGACGGAACTGCACCCAGAACGAGTCACTGTGTGGTGCGCAGTTTCATCAAGGTGTATTGTCGGGCCGTACTTCTTTGAAGAAAACGGTGTAACCGTTACTGTCAATGGGGACCGTTATTTAAAGATGTTGAAGGAGTTTTTTTACCCAGAACTGCGCCGAAGATGTATACCATTCAACAGCGTTTGGTTTCAGCAAGATGGAGCAACTGCACATATAGCCAGACCAGTTATGGCGGAGCTAAACAAAAAATTCGCAAACAAATTAATTTCTAGGAACTCCACTCTTCGCTGGCCCCCAAGGTCACCTGACCTGACTGCACCAGACTTCTTTTTATGGGGTTATGTCAAGCAAGAGGTGTATAAAACGAAGCCCAGGAATTTAACTGAATTAAAGCAGTCCATAACGACAATAATTGAGGCGATCCCAACTTCAACTCTTCAGGCCGCAATGAATAATTTTTTGATCAGGTGCCGCATATGCGTGGGAGAGCGTGGAGGTCATTTGCCGTCTATAATCTTTAAAAACAACTAACTATTTAAAATAAAATTTAATTTTCTAACCAATAAAAAAAAAAAAAAATTAAATACATCGATTAAAAAAAAAGTTATTTGAATTTCTTATTGTAGCACAATTGGTGCGCCACCCTGTATTAAATTATATTTTATTGATCAATCAAAATTTATTTACATATGTATGTGCAGCTTTTATTAATTCGAAAAAATTAAGACACTTACTATTTTTTATTATATTATTTAATTTATTTTTGGTTTCACTCTTCACTTTAATTTATAACAAACTGCACTGAAGGTTATCCCAGAGGTACTAACGCTACAACTATATACAATGGTTAGGTCTGTTCAACCAATAGAAATTGACATTTTAAAATGTTAACATCTTTGGCATCAAGTTGATATTATAAAAACTTCAATCTGATAATTGAATTAAATGATCGTGAAATTAAAAATTTCATTTTGATATTTTGAACTGATATGAAGATGTAAAAGGAAATTTCAATTTTTTTGACATTATCTTATCATTACCTTTTGACATTAACCTTAAAAATGTTGAGGTGATGTTTTTAGTATCATAAAAAGGTGAGTTCAAGTCAATTTTTGATAAATTGATATGATATGTGATTTTGGATGAATAAAATATCAAAACGATATGCGTTTTTTTTCTCAGTGTACACACCATCTCTTTATCGATTTCAAAGTCTCGTGTGATAGCGTAAACAGCGACGAGCTGTACAGAGCCATGTCGCATCTCGGCATCTCTGCTAAACTCGTACGCCTGTGCAGGATGACTATGGAGAAATCTCGCTGCTCCGTCAAAGTAGGTAAGAACACCACTGAACCCTTTGATGTCGAGAAAGGTTTGAGGCAAGGCGATGCATTATAATGCAACCTCTTTAATATCGTACTTCAAGCAATTGTACGCAACTCTGAAGTCAACAACAGAGGTACAATTTTTCAAAGTCCGTTAAGCTACTTGCTTATGCAGATGATATTGACATCATGGGAAGAACGAAGCGAGCTGTTACCGGTGCGTTTGCAAGTGTTGAATCTGAGGCGGCGAAAATGGGTTTGGCTGTTGATGGACAAGAAGAAGTTTATGCTATCATCGAGAAAGGAATCTCAACATCGGCGACTCGGGCAAAACGTCACGATGGATAGGTACAACTTCGAAGTTGTCAAGGACTTTGTCTACCTGGGCTCCACTATTACATCGCAAAATGACATCAGTGCAGAAATCAAACGAAGAATTAATCTGGCCAATCGCTGTTTCTTCGGGCTAAGAAGGCATTTGAGTAGTAAAGCCCTCTCTCCAAGAACCAAGGAGACTTTATATAAGACCCTTATCATCCCGGTCCTGCTGTACGGGGTAGAAGCATGGACTCTGTCAAAAACGGATGAGAATCTGCTTGGGTGCTTTCAAAGGAAAATTCTTCGGGTGATGTTCGGTGCAGTCTGTATCGATGGAGTATGGAGGAGAAGATTTAATAATGAGCTCTACGGGCTTTACAGCGACGTCGATCTGGTTATAAAGCTGAAAATACAGCGGCTGAGATGGCTGGGTCACGTGGAGCGTATGGACACCTACGCACCAGCCCGATGAGTCTTCGAATCCATCCCTGATGGTCTGCGCAGCAGAGGAAGACCCCACCTAAGGTGGCACACACAAGTGGAGAGCGACCTCAACCAACTTGGAGTGCGTAACTGGAGGCAGTTAGCTAGGGACCGAGCTGACTGGAGGTGTTTGTTGGTTGAGGCCGTAGTGCATCCTGGACTGTGAGCGCCATCTAAAGTAAGTAAGTAAGTATATTAAAATGCTAAAATATAAACTGCTTACATATAAATATTTTCTTTAAACACTCATCTGAGGACAGAAACTGAACGGACAATCCATGACCTTTTGCAAAAATGCCTTCTTAGCAAACGAAATAGCAAACGGGTGTAAGATACGAAAATGATTTTACTGTCACCTTAACTTAATGCTTCACGCTGCTAGATCTGATACTTCGATAGTTCTCAAAGCTAAGAAACATTTTTGGCTGTTTCAATCGGTGAGGGGACTGATTAGAAATCCGAAGGCAAAGTTCAGTGATTTTTTTTGTAATATAATATTGTAATGACTGTCACATTTGTACGACTCTCGAATGAACTATAACCACTCGAATAAAAGAAACACCGAATTCGGGATAAGACATGACACAAACCAACCTACGGAGAGCTTTGGTGAGCTTTCGAACTTCCAATACTAAATGGCAGAATGAAAACTTTGGAAAGGGACATTTGTGCGAAATTTCCCCTATGGCTAGCTCTGGAAGCAAATACTAGAACCTCCCAGCTTTTTCGGGAACCTTGTGAAAAGTATAAAAGCTCATGTCTGACCGGTAGATTACGCAGTTTATTTTTATATCGTGAATGAGTAAAGTTGGTTGTAATAAAAGTAAAGTGGTGATTTAATTTCAGTGCTGAACAATAAATTGTTTTGTGGTAATAAAAGTAGTGTTTTATTTTGTAAAGTAAATAACTGGAGAATTGAATAAAGTGAATAAGTTTTATTAACGAACCTGAGAAAATATTACATTGGTACTTAATTTATTCACCTCCTACGAGTTGACCTTGTCGTGGTGGGGGTGCTTACGTGGGGTTCTCCAGCAATCCAGCTGCAGAGTCACACAACCTACATAACTCAAACAAAAAACCTCAATGTTAGAAAACTTGAACAAATATGGACAAAAGTAAGAATAAAAGAAAACTAAATCGAACGGGGATATACGTTCAAAAGTCGGCAGGTGTCGCGACTGCCGCCGAGGACTTGACCTCAGGTGAGGTTAAGTCGCCAGCGATAAATACAAAATTGTCCACCCACAAAGAAGTGAAGAGCGGTGGGACTGCTGAGCCGACCATCATCCCAGGCACTCCTAGGAATGATGAAACGACTCACAGTCTAGACGCTATTACTAGTAAGGGAGGAGGTGTACCTCCTGCTGGTACTATATCCAATCCGTACTCGGTGGGTTTGCCAAGCGTTAGTAGTGGTGAGACTGCGACTGTCAGCCTCTCCTCTGCTGACGGTGGTCAAGTCCCAAAGGGTACGGAAATAAAAACACTACACAAAATCGTGGGAATATAGCCATGACGCTTGGCTCTAAACCCACTCCTAGACCTCTAACGAGTTCGAAGGGGGCTGTTCTGACAAGAAAAATATCTGCGACGCGCGATATTACCACTGGTGAGAGCAGACCCCGTCCGAACACGATGGAGGGTTCCCTCCCTGATGGCAGAACTGTGACAAACAGCTCATCTTCCACCAGCGAGGGAAACAAAAACGCATCACGCAGCGAGAGGCGGGCCGCAGAGAGAATAGAAAAAGTCATTGGAAGTATGCCACCGACCGATCTAGACTCAAAGCAATCCGCTAAACTCGCTTGGGCTAGGAGCATTCTTGCTAAACCTACGACCAGCAAAGACTTCTCGTCGAAGCGACAACGGTCTGTAGAGGGAGGCACTCCGAACCCCAAAAAACCAAAGGTGCATAACACCTCCTATGCTAAAAAAGACTTGTCCTTTAGTGACGTGCTAAAGGACAAGACCATTGTAGCTGTTATCGACAGAAGCAATGTGAATGGTATGATCTCTTCTGATCAATGGACGACGGTCTCAAATAAACTCCAGGAATCGTACTGGACTCTTATAATGGAGAATCCAGGAGAGCCTGTTGTCTTTGAAGATGCAGGGTGGTACCAGGGTAGGGCCAAACTCGTCGCCTTTGATGACCAGAGATCATATGATCTATATAAGCTTGCTGTTAGTAGGTTAGAGGGGCTATGGCCTGGTGCTAAGCTGGAAGTCGTGGCTAAGGAAGACATTCCTTGCAGACCTAGAGCTCGCATCAGAATCCCAGCAAATCTATCCTGCAAGGATACAATCCTAAAGATGATCAGGTACGGTAATCCAACTCTCCCTACTCACGACTGGAAGGTTGCGAAGCTAGAAGATCCAGTTGGTCCTTATAGATCTGCTATCATGGTACTCAATAAGGAATATCTGGCTCCCCTAGTGTCAACTCAAGGTGTTATTAGGTTTGGTTGGACTACCGCTATCCTGAAAGTCTACAAAAAAGATGAGGAAACACCTTCACCTCTACTGTCACAGGTCATATCCTCTGTGGAGGAAAATACTCCTTGCATCGACCAACCAGCAATGGAAGTAGATGCACCGAGTACTTCCAACACGAAAATATGCCCTACTAACCCGCCTCCTGAGGCTACCAATATTGACAGCTTCTATGACATGGAGGCTAACCTCATGTCCGAATTTCTGCTCAGTGAGGATGATCTCCTACGGTCACCTTCTGAGTCAGAATCTGAAGAGGAGTTCAACGAAACCGTGGTGGGGGCGGATCTGAAGAAACGTAGCGATGATGCTGCAACTACTTCAGATTAACCTCCAGCACTCAAAACAGGCTTCAGCCTCCCTTCTTCTCCGCATTAAGAAAAATGGGGAAGATGTCGTCCTGATCCAGGAACCCTGGATTTACAAATCCACAATTCAAGGACTCAGGACTTCTGATTACTACTTGCTGCATGCAACGGACAAAGGTGATCCCAGATCCTGCATATTGGTAAGAAGTACCACTAATGTATATTTACTCCCTGATTACAGCGATAAAGACGTAACCGCAGTCAGACTCCAGACCGAGAAAGGTACCTACTGGCTTGCGTCTGCGTACCTCAGCCACGACCACCTGGGCCCTCTCCCTGGCGACACGCTAAAGAGGTTAATCGCTGACGCCGAACGGCAAAAAATCTGCCTCATCATTGGATGTGATGCTAACGCCCACCATACAGTATGGGGAAGCTCTGACATAAACGATCGAGGTGAGTCACTTTTTGATTTTATTCTCAGTACTAACCCCATTGTAAGCAATATTAGTAATGAACCAACATTCATAACCAGAAACCGGCAAGACATTAGACATTACTCTTGTCTCCGACTCGATTCATCAAAAGATCACGAATTGGATAGTATCAGAAGAGCACTCTTTCTCTGATCACAGGTATATACAATTCAATCTAAATGATGAAACTACGAAACAGATAGCTTTCCGGAATCATCGGAAAACTAACTGGGTAAAATATAGAGATACTCTTAGCAGATTAATTAAACCTAACCTATTACGTATCCCCTTAGACAGAATCGATCTTGACAATAAAATCAATGATCTCACCTCAGCTCTCAACAAATCAATGGACATATCCTGTCCTCTTATCCAAATAAGAGGAAAGAAAAAACCTCATTGGTGGAACTTAGAGCTAGAATCGCTCAGGAAGGAATTTAGAAAACTTTTCAACCGAGCTAAATATTCCAAAGAAATCTCTGACTGGGACTTATATAAAGAATCCCTTAAGAAGTATAAAAAACAATTGAGGAAAAATAAAAGAACTTCCTGGAGAAACTTCTGTAACAAAATAGAAGATTCTTCAAAAGCTTCAAGATTGAGAAAAATCCTCTCGTCAAATCCCATTATGCCAAGCGCCCTGAAAACTATCAACGGCTCTTGGACTAAATCTTGTGGGGAATCACTTGACTTGCTACTAGATACTTACTTCCCAGGTAGCTCCCAAAATATATGCAGTGATGACTCAATAGAGTCTAACAAAATAACAACAAATAAACTAGGTCTGATTACTAGAGAAAAACTCAAATGGGCAATCGACAGCTTCGATCCATATAAATCAGTTGGACCTGACGGTATAATACCAGCTGAACTGCAAATGGCTTCAGACATCATCATCCCTATCCTTGAGATAATTTTGGAAGGGTGTATGAACCTTGCACACATACCATCCTTATGGAGAGAAGTTAAAGTGGTGTTCATACCCAAAGCGGGTAAAAGCTCCCATGTAAATCCGAAGGATCTCAGACCTATCAGCCTATCATCATTCCTTCTCAAAACTCTAGAACGACTGATTGATATCCATCTGCGCAGTTCCATAGAACCCAATCTTTTCTCTATGGCACAACACGCTTACCGCAAAGGGAAATCGGTAGAAACGGCCTTGCATAACTTGGTACGCACTATTGAACATTCCCTTCATCATAGAGAGTACACTCTGGTTGCATTCTTAGATATCGAAGGTGCTTTCAACAACGTCAGCAATATGGCAATAACAACCGCGCTTAAGAGCTTGAATGTAGATAGCTCACTTAGGGAGTTAATCAGCCTAATGCTAAGAAGCAGAATAATTAACTCAACATTAGGTGAATGTTCTGTTAGAAGATCTGTGAGCAGAGGAACACCGCAAGGTGGAATCCTATCGCCAATCTTATGGAACATCGTAATTAATGACCTACTAGTCAATCTAGAAGCGGATGGTTTCAAAGTTATTGCATATGCTGATGACGTTGCCATTGCAATATCGGGAAAGCATCTTCAAATCATAACAGAATTAATGCAAACCGCTCTCAATAAACTACTTGAATGGACAGACAAATGTGGACTAGGTGTAAACCCTCACAAAACTGAACTTGCCCTCTTTACAAGGAAATATAAAATTCCGAACATAGACCCTCCATCAATAAATGGTATTCCACTTAACTTCTCAGATCAAGCTAAATATCTGGGTCTGATTTTAGACAAAAAGTTGAGCTGGAAACCAAACATACAAGAAAGAATTAGAAAAGCCACAGTGGCACTTTTCTCCTGTAAAAAAGCTTTTGGAAACAAATGGGGCTTGTCGCCACATATCACCCACTGGCTATACACAGCGGTCATCAGACCGATACTCACTTATGGGGTGGCAGTATGGTGGACTGCTTTAGATAAAATAACTTATCGTGATAAGCTAAGCAAAGTACAGAGATCGGCTTGCTTGTGTATCAGCGGAGCTCTCCGTTCGACACCTTCCGCTGCGTTAGACATACTGCTTAACATCACACCCCTCGATATATACACTAAACAAGTGGCGGCGAACACAGCTATTCGTCTCAGAGCCATTTCTCAATGGTCCAATAACTCTATTGGACACACTATCATTCTGAACAAATTCGAATCAATCCCTAAACACTCCGACTACACCATCCCTCAGCCGGTTTTTGGCAAGAATTTTCAAATAACAATGCCAACAAGGTCCACTTGGGAAGATAATGAATTCTTGAGAGATGAAGCAATTCACTTCTACACGGACGGCTCAAAAACCGAAGAGGGGGTAGGTGGTGGCGTGCACTCAGAACGACTAAACATTAGTCTCTCCTTCCGTCTCCCTGATCATTGTAGCGTGTTCCAAGCGGAAATCCTGGCGATAAAAGAAGTATTATCTTGGCTCAAAGAAAACGTAATATATACTTTGAATATCCGTATCTTCTCAGATAGCCAAGCTGCCCTTAAATCATTAGGATCTGTTTCTACAAACTCCGTAACTGCCCGAAACTGTCGATCGTCTCTAATGGAGATGGCAGAACAGTTCAACATTCACCTTTTCTGGGTGCCGGGACACAGAGATATTCTAAGAAACTGTAAAGCCGATGAACTCGCCAGGATAGGAACTAGTACACCAATATCACCTTGCAAGATGAACATTGGAATACCGATCGCTACATGTAAACTTATGCTTAAGCAAGATTCTATGATGATGACAAACAGCAGATGGACAGGTATCACTACATGTCTGGCGAAAAAACAGATCTGGCCAAAACTGGATCCGAAGCGATCGAAATTGTTGTTATCTCTGAGTAGATTGCATATTAGCTCCACAATTGGTGTCATTACTGGACACTGCCTCATAGGTAAACACGCCAATAGACTTGGTGTCTTTTCAAATGATTTCTGCAGAAGCTGCATGGACGAGGAGGAGGAAGAAACTATCCCACATCTTCTTTGCTCATGTCCTGCTCTTTCTCAAAGACGCAAAACACACTTAGGAAATTTTTTCTTCAATGATCCCAGTGACTTAAATAAAATCGACATTCACAGTCTCCATCGCTTTATTAAAAGCTCCAACTGGTTTAATTAACGAGGATTACCTCGCATTCTTTATGTGGTATCACAATGGGCCTAATCTGGCCTAAGTGTGTCAGCAGTTTTCCTGACAGCCACCTTAACCTAACCTAACCTACTTAATTTATTTGTGTTTAGATAATTTATTGTGCTTTAACAGGCAATAATTACAAAAAGTGAACGTGACTGTGAAAGTGAAAATAAGAAAAGACAATGGGTAAACTCTAAATGATCTAAATTTAGTTGAAATTAAGGCAGAACTGAACAAGCGAGGTCTTCCTACTACTGGAACGAAAAATAATCTTATAATTCGTTTGCAAGAAGGTTTAAGAAAACGTGGAGAACACCAAGGAACATTTATATTCGACATAGAAGTGGATGAAGTGCAAGAACCAGTAAGTACGTCAGGCATGACCAATCTGCTGTCTCAGTTGCCCGCCAAATTTGATAGGAAAAGAATCTTCTCGAACGATTCGAACAACAAAGCCAAGAACAACGCAATGAACAAAAGAATCTTCTTGAATGATTTGATCAACAAAGGCAAGAACTAAAGAATCTTCTAGAACAACAAGGTCAAGAACAAAGAAATCTTCGAAATCTTCTCGAATGTAAGTTGCCTTTGACAACAGAATTATTGCCCTTGACGAGCGTGTTGATAAACGATTTTCGACTGTCGATGCAAAGTTCGAAAAGGTCAAAGAAAAAATTAAATGCATTACAAATGAATTGGAAAAGGTAAAGAAAATGAAGGTTCGAGAAAGTTCTGGTGACTATCCAAAAAGATGTAACGAACCGCGGGTGTTATCGGTAAGGGTTCCCAAACTGAATGCTATGTTACTCCACGGAGTGATGAAAATCGCCACGCTCATAGACAACTTGAGAACCCTTAACCTCCCCTTTCTTCACCACCATTACAACCCCATGTTACAGGTACATGAGGCTGATCCTGGCAGCAGGAAGGAGAAGGCGTCCAGGCTACGGCAGCGAGGCATGCTAGCATGTGCACGTCCTAGCTCGTCGGAGGGGGGGTTCTTGCTACCGTAGCGGGGACTGGGGTTACGAAAAATTTCATGCCAAAGAGTAGAAAATAGTTTAAAAAAAAAAATAGTCGAGCCCGAAATCGTCCAGAAGGGAGGGGTGTGATTCCAATAGGGGGGGAGGGTCAAAGGTGTTGAAGACCTTCAGGAGGATTTAACCCACCCAATGTATCATAAAGATACCACCTTGGCTACTGCTTCCTCCGTATTGTGCAATAGCCCCTAACCTGTGTATCTACAGGCTTAACCAGTCGTTACCTAGACCAACCCATAGTCTCCATCCGTCCGCTCCACCTCTGACCTATGATTTAGGCAGCCATCTTAAGGCCTGGTTTTTGTTCTATCCAATAAAAGAAAAAATTCTTCGCTTCTATTAAAAACCATCAATCTTCATTGGAGGAATGTCAACTCAAAATCACCACAATCAGAAAATAAACAAAATATTTTCATAATAAAAATACAACAATGTTTATTTATTGGCCAAGAAAAACTGTTAATTAATTAAATAATAAAATAAATTAATTTTAATCAAAGTATACAAATAAATAGCATAAAATAAAAAAAAGATAATTTATGCCTAGTTGGCAACTCTAGATCTAGCATTAAAAAAAAAATAATTCTTATCATTAATTCAAAGCTTTATGTATAATTTCTCTTTTTTTTTTATGTATTGAGTATATTATATTGAGTATGTAAATTATAGTTGGAGTATTATTTTATTCTTTTCTATGTAATATTTAATTTCAATATATTTAATATACGAGGGCGGGTCAATAAGTCCGTGACTTTTGGAATAAAACACAGATTTTTTGATAGAAAAATAATTTTATTTTTCAACGTAGTCTCCCTTGAGCTCTATACACTTTGTCCAACGCTTCTCCAATTTTTTTATCCCTTCCAAAAAAAATGATTTGTCGAGGTCCTCAAAATAGGCCTTTGTTTGCGAGATGAATTCATCATTTGAGTCAAATCTTTTTCCACCAAGTCATTTCTTCAGGTTTGGGAACAAGAAGTAGTCGCTCGGAGCCAAATCTGGAGAATAGGGTGGATGAGGGAGCAATTCATAGCCCAATTCATGGATTTTTGCCATGGAAACTGCACATGTGTGCACCCTTGCATTGTCTTGGTGAAAAAGAACTTTTTTCTTGGCCAAATGAGGTCGGTTTTTTTTTAAATCGTCATTGAATCGGTCCAATAAGTTGGCATAATATTCCCCATTGATTGTTCTTCCCTTTTGAAGGTAGTCAATGTGGATTATCCCGCGTGCATCCCAAAAAACAGTCGCCATAACTTTATTGGCTGACAAACCCACCTTGGCCTTCTTTGGACCCGATTCACCCTTAGAAACCAACTGTTTTGACTGTTGTTTGGTCTCTGGTGTGTTGTGATGGATCAATGTTTCGTCCACGGTTACAAAACGGCGCAAAAACTCCTCCATATTGCGACTAAGCAACGCCAAACCTTCCTGTGAAGTTGTTACACGATTGCGTTTGTGGTCGACTGTGAGCAAACGCGGCACCCATCTTGCGGAAAGCTTTCTCATGCCCAAGTGATCATTCAAAATTGAAACCACTGAGCCATGCGAGATCCCTACTTCCACAATCTCTCTCACTTTCAATCTTCGGTCGGCCAACACCATATCGTAAATTTTTTCGATTGTTTCGGGTGTAGAGACCTCAACTGAGCGTCCAGGACGTTTGGCATCTTCAGTGCTTGTAAGGCCACAACGAAATTCAGTAAACCACTTTTTTACCATTGAAATCGATGGTGCAGAGTCCCCATAGTATTTATCAAGCCTAGCCTTGGTCTCGGTAATGGTTTTTTTTCGCAAGAAATAATGCTTAATAAGCACACGAAATTCACTTTTTTCCATTTTCTCTTCAAATTAGTGAGTAGTCTGATAAAAATAGCTGTCAAACACAAACTAACTGACACAGCAAGTTTAAATTTTGACAGGAGTCAACTGACAGATGCTTGTTGACAGGAGCAGTGTTGCTGTTTCAGTAAAGAGGTCAGAAATTCAAAAAGTCACGCACTTATTGACCCACCCTCGTAGTATGTATGTTGTGTATATGTACACCATTCACTGTGTAATTTGAGTAAAAAAAAATTTATATTATATCTATGTATGTTTTATGTTTGTTTAATAGGTTGAAAATTTAATTATAGGTTGTATATTTGTGTTTATTTTTTTTTTTTTTTTTATTATTAGTCTAATTACATATGTATTTTGTTTTTTTTCATTTGTTAATTTAATTTTAGGGTATTTTTTTTTTTGTTTCCTTTTTTTTGTTTCCTTTTTTTTGTTTGTATATTTTAAAGCCCAAAATTCTCAACAGAAAAAAAAATGTTCATAATATCAAAGAAATCAAAACAATTTAAAAAAAATGACTTACTCAGTAACTCAGTAGACTGAACTGCCAAGGAGGTGCACCACTTTGGAGTAAAAATTATCCTTCATTATAGATGACGTACTGTGAAAGAGATGTAATGTTTTGTTTTTTTTTTTTTGTTTAGTTTAAGGGCGTAGGGGTAGTTTTAATTCAAGGAAAATACTCCAAATTTTATTTTGTTTTTTTACTTTTTCTTCAATTTTTTTTTTATTAACTATTTTATTTAGTTTACTTGGCCACTCTTATTTCTCATATTTCATATTACTAGGAAATATTTTATTTACAATTTTTTTTTCACTTAGAATTAAACACTTACACAACAAACTCGACACAATAGGAAGGTAGGAGAATGATATACATTAAGAAGTTGTGGGAAAATAGATAGGGTAAGTACGAGAGATCACACTGGACACTTTTACACAGGGAGAATTGGGAAATCCGCCTCGCCTCCTCGTTGGGTGATGCTTCGCTGGTGTCCGTTGCAGCTTTCCGTTTTAAATGTAGTTTGGTTACGGGTTAAATAAATTTCTTTTTCAGGTAGTTAGGTAAGTAAATTTCTTTTTTTTTATATTTTCTTTTCTTTTCTTTGCTTGTTTTTTTTTTAAATTATATTTTTTTGTAAGGTATATGGATCTATTTCCTTATTGTTTGGATTTGTTGGTTAGGATAATTTTAATTGCGTAATAAGCAGGGGGCGTTTATAGGGTATGTTCGGGTTTGCTCTTGTTGTACATGTAGGTTGATCGTATTTCTTTTTCTTTAAGTTTTTATTTATTTTCACAAGTTATGGCTAAGGTAAGTAGGTATTCCTTTTTTTTATGTATGTATATTATTGCAGCTAAGCTTGCGATATATATATGTATGTAGTTTGGATTTAGTTTTTTTTTTTTGTTATGGTTTTGTAATTTGGGTTTACCACTATAAACTGAAGTATATTTTATGACACTTTACCACGTTTTAAACTTAGCTAAGTAAGTAGGTAGGTGCACTTTTTCCTATAACTTCTTTTTATAGTTTTTTTCTTTTTTTTTTGTAGGTATAATTTAATTGTTATTTTTGTCGTTTTTATTTGTTGTTTATTACTTTTTTTTTCCAATACGGCACAATTTCTTTATCGCGAATTATTACGCGATCAATTTATGAAAAAAAAAAATTCTTTCTCGCACGATTCTTAGCTTTTTGCGTTAACTAGAATTTTTTTTTTGTATTTTTGTTTTCGCTTTTAGTTTAACGACCCGTTCTGCTATAGGATTATCCACCAACTGTCCTGTCCTAGCCGCTTCAGCTATCAGTTCATGGTCAGTTTTTATAGCTTCGCCCATTTTCCAGTAGTTTTCTCCTTATAATTTTACCGGTCCTTTTGCAAAAACGGTCGTTGACCTTATCACATCATGCTACTTGCGGCTAGCGGTGATATCAGCTTATTTTAATTTTTTTCTCCTAAAACCAAATCTATCGGTACTCCATGTGGAGTCGACCAATTTTAATAAAAAAAAATACTCCCTAGAATCTTCCCAAGTTCATATTATTGATTGTAATTGATTAACATGAAAACACTCCGGGTCATACGATTGATATTATTATTATAATTATTATTATTATTATTATTATTATTATTATTATTATTATTATTATTATTATTATTATCATTATTATTATTATTATTATTATTATTATTATTATTATTATTATTATTATTATTATTATTATTATTATTATTATTATTATTATTATTATTATTATTATTATTATTATTATTATTGTTATTATTATTATTATTATTATTATTATTATTATTATTTTTAATATTATTAATATTATTAATATTATTATTATTATTATTATTATTATTATTATTATTATTATTATTATTATTATTATTATTATTATTATTATTATTATTATTATTATTATTATTATTATTAATATCATTATTATTATTATTATTATTATTATTATTATTATTATTATTATTATTTTTATTATTATTATTATTATTATTATTATTATTATTATTATTATTATTATTATTATTATTATTATTATTATTAGCAGCAGAGATACTGAAGCTGACTGCCCAAACGTGCCCCCAACTACTGTTAAAAACGTTTAATCATTGCCTGCAAGAAGGAGTTTTCCCTAAGAACTGGAAGATGCAGCGATTAGTACTGATCAGCAAAGGTAAGGGTGATCCAAACACCCCCTCAGCATATAGACCTTTATGCATGCTAGATACGACAGGAAAGCTATTGGAGAAAATGATAAAAACTCGACTCATAGCCGCAGTCCAAAGAGCAGGAGATCTATCCGAAAGACAGCATGGTTTCAGAAGGGGACGCTCTACGGTCGGAGCGATCGAGGAAGTGGTAAATGCTGCCCATTTAGCACACCGCGGAAGCCACTATTCGAGGAAAATAGTTCTTCTAGCAACTCTAGATGTTAGAAATGCCTTCAATTCTGCCAGATGGAGTGACATGCTACACGAACTTGAAAATACTTTCAAAATCCCAGATTATCTCCTACGTATAATCAGGGACTACCTCAAAGACCGAGAGCTAATCTACAACACCACAGATGGCCAGAAAAAGAAGAAGATCAACTCTGGAGCAGCTCAAGGCTCGATCCTGGGACCTGACCTCTGGAACATCTCATACAACGGCATACTCTGTATGGATATGCCAGAAGACTGCTTTCTCGTTGGGTATGCTGACGACATCGCAGCTGTGATCACAGCAGAGGACTCAGAAAAGGCACAGTGGAAGCTTAACCAGGTCATGCGTAGAGTACACCTGTGGATGAGGGAACATTGCCTGCGCTTGGCAACAGAAAAAACAGAAATAGTTCTGCTTACCAGAAAAAGAATCCCCACTCAAATAGATTTCCAGGTTGGATCCGAGTTAATCAGAAGCAGTGAAGCCATCAAATATCTGGGACTTACTCTCGATTCTAAACTTTCTTACTGGCAACATATAAAGAAAGCGGCGGATCGCGCATCAAAGGTGACAGCATCTCTAAGCAGGCTAATGGGAAATACAGGCGGACCTTCAGCAAGCAAACGGAGACTACTGATGGCGACAACCCAATCCATTCTCCTCTACGGAAGCGAAATTTGGGCCGATACACTCCGACAAGAAAAGTATCGCAAGCAGATGGCAGCGATACAGAGACGTGGAGCCTTACGAGTGGCCAGCTCCTACCGCACGGTCTCGGAACCAGCCGTCTTGGTAGTTGCAGGAGTAACGCCAATAGACCTTCTGGCGGCAGAACGTAAGTACGTGTACGAAAAGAAAACGGAAATTGGAACTGAGCTGGCAGCCACAGAAGCAAAGACAATTACGAAAAAGAAGTGGCAGGAACGATGGGAAGCTGAAAGCAGAGGGCGTTGGACTGCGAGGCTCATCAGAGACGTAGCTGAATGGGGAAATCGAAACACGGTGAAGTGGACTACTACGTCACCCAATTCCTCACTGGACACGGGTATTTCAACGCATTCTTGTTCAAAATAGGCAAAGTAAGAAGCCCCTCCTGTCAGTATGGAGACTCGTACTCCGATGACGTCAACCACACTGTCTTTGAATGCACCAGATGGGAAACCCTCCGCCTGGTCCTGTACAGAAACATTGGCGAATTAAATCAAGAGAACATCATCCCAAAGATGCTCGAAAATGAAGATCAATGGAAGCAAATTAGTGCCTACCTGACTGAGATTCTAAGAACCAAGAAAAGGGAAGAGCAAGTTCAAGAGGAGACAGAACCCGCTTATTAGACAGGACTCCCCCTTGAAGTAATACGAAAGTGGTCCCGAGGGGGGATCATCGAGACACTTTTGAAGGTTTAGCCGGTATGCCAAGGTTGAAATCCCTTGGAGAGTCCGGCACACGGGGAGGTATGGATACCTCCTTATGGTGCGTAACGCATTCCCCAAAAGTAAAAAAAAAAAAAAAAAAAAAAAAAAAAAAAAAAAAAAAAAAAAAAAAAAAAATTATTATTATTATTATTATTATTATTATTATTATTATTAATATTATTATTATTATTATTATTATTAT